>OZ034976.1:28751731-28864231 GCA_964030785.1 Siderastrea siderea | reverse complement strand
TTTTTCCGGCAGTGTCGATGAATTTTCGTTTATGCTAAGAGTAGTCTCGTCTCTTGCTTCTCAGGGGAAGGCGAGCGAAAAGGACACGCGCGGGAGCGCGAACATCACTTACCGCGTGGAAATGTAACGAGCGTGTCCCCAGTGAGCCACTCGTGTAGTGCACGCGCGTCACTGTTCCTCGCGGTTGGGTAGTTTTCGTTTCAATCGCGTGTTCTTTTCGCTTGACTATACCTGAACGGAAAGAGAGAGGTCTGTACTCTACCTTTCTCTATCGTTTCACGAGAGCCCTCATATCTTATTGTTGCTCCATGCCTTTATAGAACGGCAGCCATCTGAATATAGACGAACCTCCTGAGTGACTGACCACTCGTAAGCGACCACCTCCCTTGTAAGCCAAAATACCAAAAATTTCTCAGTCAAATTACTATAGTTAAAACCTCTCAAAGGCATGCAACTCTCGTAAGCGACTGCAACCACTGGGGCTGACGATTTGAAATTCAGTCTTTTGCTTTTAACCTCTGGTAAGTGATCACTTGTGTAATGTTTGGATAGGACTATGAGCGAAATTGCATCTTAAAACGACCACCTCCAGGGCTCCTGCCACCTCCCGTAAGCGACGACTTTAATGGGCTTGACATTTTGGGTGACGCTTGCAGGAGGTTCAACTGTATTTCTTTCGCGGTCAAGTTGTTGTGGAGGCTCTTGACGGAGGTACGAGGTCTAAAGGTACTGAGATGAGTTTGGAAATTTTTCGGAGCTTCCAATCACGTTAGGTGGCGGAGGTGGGGGCGGAGCTGCAATCATAATGGCGATGTGAGTCCTCCAGCAGACAATAGGCCTTATGAAAGATATCTCATCGGCTCAAACTTCATTCCTTAGCCTCGTTTGTACGGAATTCTTTACAAACATTTGGCAACTTGACAATTTTTTGTGTGAATATTCTTTTCAATCAGTTTTGCTGCTTTGGGAGTTGGTTAATGAGAAGTTTTACAGGTTTACACGTCGAAATAGAGATTTAGTGTGCAATTAACGAGTCTGACGTAAACAAGAGAAAGGGCAAATCAAAAACATGACACTTAAACATTTCAACGGTCGTTAGTGTCCGCAAGGATTACCGGTTAATCGTCACGTTGTCATGAGGGTAAAACGGTGACCCGCGAGCTTTGATATGATCAGTTGCGTTTGAACTGCATCCAAGCCAAGCACATGCAGGACATCTTGAGATAAGAAGGTAAGGAAAATTGAAGTTGTGTCGGAAGCAGTACACAGTTATCTAGGTCTTCTGGGTTTATCGAGGATATTAGTCCGGAAAATATCCTTTTAATTACCAACAGTTAATTTCTCAGTTGTTTTCTTCGGACTCCCCCTACCAGCACGCCCAAGCTGGAAGTAATGAATCCAAGTCAGTCCAAATTTTTATTTTACATATTTACGACAACTCACACGGGTTATCATTTCTAGGAATTATAAAGGACCGAGTCATTTACTGAGCGCGCTGCCGAGGAGTCAAAAGACTTGGAAGCAAAAGGTGAGAAAATTTGTGTTAAATTGAGTGTAAAAACTGCAGACTTGTGTTACTGTAGTCTTAATTAGTTTTGCGTTTTTTATTGTCCGTTACCTGGTAGTAATATTATTTCTATGAACTAAGAAAAAGAATGCGATTTGTTTGAAGCAGAAAAGAAGTCTAGTAATGAACTAATGAAAAGCTGTCCGTCGGACTGATAGTGTGACAGAATAGTTAACGTTAACATTACAACTCTGTCTTTGAAAAAACTACAAGTCAAGTCAAATTTCAAGAACAAGTCAGATACTCCCCACTAGGTGATTGAATTTTTTTTTACATTAATTCAACTTAAAATTGCCAGCGCGAAAGAATTGACAAAGAACTGAAAGACACCTCGTTCATTAAACTCTAGGGGAGGAGAGACGCATACATGTATGTGCGTCGAAAATTACCTGGCCTCTTTTCAGCGGGTCAACGGGTAATTTTCGCTTGCGATACATGACGTAGTTACCTTAAATGGTTAAACCGCTGGTTAGAACAAAATGGCTGGTTTCTGCGAAAACAGCTCTTTCGTACTCGAAATCGTCCAATTTTCCTGATTTTTTTCCCGTTTAAGTCGCGTTCCTTTTAAATATGGCGTCCAAGTGTGTTTAGGAAGAAGTTTGCTAACAGAATAAGTGGAAATGGTGGCCTCAGGAGTAATAGGATTGACTTGTGTTGTCGAAGATGTCTTCAGTTTAGCGTTTGTCTGTGAATTTTGAAAGCGAAGTGCCCTGGAAATATGCCGATAGTCCCGGGCAAGAAGACTCATTTGACCAAAATGGCGACGGAGAGGAAGACAACAAGCTCACTAAGGAGCGAAACTACTCGAATTTGAGATGGTCTTCCCGTACAGACGCCAAGAAACATTTTGATGAAGAGGTCGGTATGATTGAAAGTTGAAATTGTCTTGTTGTCTCGACTATTTCGAACTATTTCGCAGTATTTGCTATGTTTCTCAGCGGATGGTGGACAAGACTATGCAGTTTGTAATTTTTCTATTTCTCAGGAATAAGACACATTGACTATTTATTTGCATTAAATCATACTACAGAGTCTCTTCTTTCGAAAAATATACAGTTTTAGACGGTTTAAATGTGTTAAATGAATGTAAATACAACAACTTCTGCGTCGGTGGAGGTTATGTAGAAAAAACCCCCTCCCCCCTCAGTCCCCTAGGGGTTAACGCTTTTTGGAAAGATAACAGTAGTTAGAGTTTTTCTAGACCCACTGACAATAATTGGACATTACTTGGCGCCTTCGCTAGCAATGAAATGTCTGCCAAAGGCACACATGTTTACAACTGAGCAAAATTTCAAAAAAGTTTTGCAAAGTATCATAAAACAAAGCACTCAAATTATGGGAAAAAATGCTGAGCTGCTTCGTTTGAATAACCCTTGAATGGTTACACTTTAGAATCTCATCCACAGACTTAGAAGTTAGAAGCACCTTGTACAGCAAAATAAACAGCACCACAGGAAAGTACTGCTCAGTAGCTTTCATTTGAATGCTCACACTTTAGGATTTCATCCACAGACTCAAAAGTTAGAACCACCTTGTATAGCATTATAAACAGCACCACAGGAAAGTACTGCTCAACAGCTTTCAGTTAAAAGATTACACTTAAGGATTTCATCCGCAGACACAAAAGCTAGAACCACCTGCAGGGAATAATAAACAACACCACAGCAGATTAGTGCACAGCAGCCTCTAGTTCAATGGTCACAACTCTAGATTTCATCTACAAACTGGCAAAAGTTACAGCCACCTCATTGATTCAAGCTAATAGACGTTACCACAGGAAAGAGTTCCTTTGCAGCTTTCATTTTAATGGCCACGCTCTCAAAGTTAGAATCAGCTCAAACCGCATAACAAACGGCACCACAGGAAAGAAATGCATTATAATAATAGCATTTGATAGAATGGCCACACTTGAAGGTTTCAGTCTACAGACTCAAAGGTTGTAATCGGCACCTTGTACAGCATAACAAACAGTACCACAGGAAAGTACTGCTCAGTAGATTTCATTTGAATGGTCACACTTGAAGATGTCATCCACAGACTCAAAAGTTAGAAACACCTTGTACAGCATAATAAACAGCACCACAGGAAAGTACTGCTCAGTAGCTTTCATTTGAATGGTCACACTTGAAGATGTCATCCACAGACTCAAAAGTTAGAAACACCATGTACAGCATAATAAACAGCACCACAGGAAAGTACTGCTCAATAGCTTTTGTTCGAATGGTCACACTTAGGGATTTCATCCACAGACTCAAAAGTTAGAACCACCTTGTGCAGCATAATAAACAGCACCACACTAAAGTACTGCTTAGTGGCAGTGGCTGAAGTAATTATTATTTTTACTTCAAGATTTCATCCATAGACTGAAAAGTTAGAACCACCTCACACAGCATAACAAACAGCACCACAGAAAAGAAATGCTTTATAATAGCATTTGATTGGTCAGTCTTACATATTTCATCTACAAACTCGGTGAGAACCACCTTGTTCAGCATCAAAAACAGCACCAATGGGAAAGTAGTTCTGCTTAGCATTGCACCCAAAAAGTAGAACCATATTTACGCGACTCGATTCATGTAAATGCATATGGTTCTAACTATTGAGTCGAGGATACAACCTTTAGGTGTGACCATTTAATGATTGCGCGATCATTTCCTACCAGCAAATTAAATTTAAGCAACTCAAGTGAAGTATTTAAAAGAAAAAATTTATGGCAATTTTTTTGTTTCAAGTATTCACTTATACTATGCCTGTTTTTGTTGTTGTTGTTGTTGTTTTCTTTCTTTTTCTTTTCTTTGTATTCCCGTTGTTTTCAAGAAAGCTTTTGATTTTCGTTCATGGTCCAAGTGTCCATCTTACCGCACATTTCTTTGGCCGTATCTATTTATTTAAGTCGTCTAGGACGGAATTATGTCTTTTCCAAGGTAAATTCTTTCATTCGTTGAGGTAACAAAACTTACCTTGAATAGAGGGAGTTCCCAACACGCCATGTTCATGATGGCGTCGTTTTATCAGTGGGGGGAGTACTCCCTTATATGGCCCATACGGGTAGTGCCGCTGGACAGGGTATGGTTTTTGCGTCTCTGTCCTGAACAGGGTATACATATCGATATAATTTCACGCGAGTCTGTCCTAAACAGGGTATGGTTGCACGATTGTCGTCGTTCAATATGGCTTAGATCTGAGAGGTTTGCTGGTCTTTCAACACGTTAAAATTGCGTAAAACAGAAAGTATGTATTTTGTAATTTTTCTTAAACAGGGACCTAAAATGGAGGGTGTTGTCCTTAACAGGGGCTTTTTTTGTCCTAAACCAGGTCAGGGTTTCAGACCCTCAGTGGCACCCCTACACCCAAACGTGAGTCGATTTCCCTCCCCCCTCCCCCCTCCCCCCGGGATTTACTAAAACTATAAGAATTTATTTCCAAGAGATTGTGGTGGTGGAAGTAAAGTGGCCTAGTTCAGCTTCTCGAACAAAAATGAGCTGGCTTCAAACTTATGAGGCTTCGGCCTTTGAACGTCTGAAGTAAGGCATTTCTTTTCACTGAATTGCTTTTTTAATTGTCTCCTTTTTCGTCTCTACAGGTATTCATGGCTGTCGCAAAGGTCACGTTCGCGGTGGTTCTTTTGGTGGTGACAGTGAACGTCTTGCCCGTGGAAAACAAAACCCTCACCAGAAAAGCTCCACAACGGGACGTCAAAGAGGTTATAGTAAAAAGAGCAGTCAATCCTATGAGCGTAATAGGTGCAGTTGTAAACGTCGCAAAAACCATCTATGGTGCCGTCTGCACATTTTCAGACATCTGCGGCGGTGACGACCTCACTCAGGAGTTAGAAAGGCTGGAGGAGAAGCTGGATGCGATACAAAGTGATGTCCTGTCCATCAAGAAAGACGTAGAAGACATCTGGGATGAGTCGAAGCGGAAATGGTACTTCAAACACATCGAATACATTGTCAACGAGAGGAAGAAGGTCATCCGAGATTTGAAAAACGACGACAATTCTGCTCTGGCTAAAGACAGGCGACAGCGATTCATTAATGAGGTGGTCGGTGGAGCGGGAAATGACGAGTACGTTGAAAAAGGTCTTTTCCACATCCCAACAGTGGTCACTTCAGAGGGCCTTGTGACACATCACTTCAAGGTGCAGATCGATAATGGGAAATCCACCACAGAAGCCGCCAGACTGACTTGGATGTTTATTAGAAAACTCTTCCGTTATCAAGAAGATGGCTACGCGTCTGTCGTGTTGGCAGCGTCAATGAAGTACAAAAATCAGGAAGCGTCTTACAAGAAGGCCATGGCCCAAGTTTGTGCGTGGTGGCCCAAATCAAACGATCCTGATTACGACATGTTCTGCGCACAATTTGTCAAAGACCCGTACGCCGAGAATAGGAGAAAACTGCAACAGGACTTTCTCTTCGCCATAAGAGATTTCGCTCTCATTCCTGTTCAACTGGTGCAAACTGACTGCAGTAAATTCAAGGATTCTGATGCCTTACTCTTCTCAGCTGGTCATCTCTATGTTGCGCAACCCGCAGCCAAAAAGATCCTGATTGTCAATCCAAACACCTTGGATATCGTCAAGACCATTGATGTACCTGGATCCCAATGTGGTGGTAAGTGTCATCTATTTGGAATAGCCATTAACGAAGAACACAAGGTGATGGCCGTGGCCGCACAAAGCAAGCCTTCTGGAGGAGAAAGCAAGGTCATGATGTTTAAGATAAAAGGGAACCTAGAAGAACCAAGCGGAATCAGCATTGAACACTACTACACCATGTTCCAGCTGTTTCCACTTAATCACAAAAAACCCGACGTAAGAGGTGTTTCCTTCTGTGGAGAGCGTTTTGCATACGCAGATTACAATGGTGTAATTTTCAACTGGAGAATGAGATGGGATGATTCCAATCCGGAGCCAAACCTATGGGACCGCTATGATTGGGCCGTTGACCGATCGTATGGGACATACAGAGGCTACATATACTACCTTGGGTGCTCAAATAGTAGGCGAGACTGGGTGGTGGAGAAGACTAGGTTGGCTGGATCTGATGATGGTGTGGGAGCGGTTCCGGCTGATTCCAGTACAAGATACACCGACAAGGTCTTGGACATCGCAGAATTCGTGGTCAAGTATTCTGATTGGTTTGGCGTTCGAGACGGGCGCTCACGATTGAATCGGATAAAAGGAATAGCCATGGATACCAAGAGAAATCTCTTTTATTCCTCCGGGAGGTATTGGGCTAATAGTGTAAGCGGTGTCTACCAACGCTCGTACGATGGCAAACGTCGCTACATAAGAGAATGGAATGAAGAGAGCAAGGTTGAAATGTATGGCATGGCTGTGGATGACGGCGGATTCCTGTTCTCGGTGCAGAAACATGGTTCAGGCAGCAAATGTCTTTACAAGTTTCACCACGAGATCAACCTGGAAGACATTAATATTCCCTGACCAAACTAACGTTTTTCTTCTTTGTAGAATGTTAACTTATGTGGAAGATGATGGAAAGTAGCTAATAAAGATCTCTTAAAGCATCGAAAGTGGGTTTTAGTTTGACTGTTGTGGGAGTTAACTCATACCCCCACCGTGGTGAAGGGGGGGGGGGGGCGTTGATGGAACCCGCTTGGGTTTTTGTTGTGTTACAGTATTTCGAAATGATTTCACTTTTGGTCGATAGCCTGTGGTGTACTCTACAAGATGAGGGAAATATTATGGGTTGAGGCGCAGGTGGGGGCCTGTGAGGTCAACTGAAACAAAATGGGCGCCATCTTGGATTTTACGGAAAATTAGGAATTATAAGAAGACGGCGAAAACTGAAAATTTTGGACGCTAGACAAGTACAATTTAACTACTGCTTTCTGACGACATTTTGTGCTTTTTTGTTCACCGAAAAAAGGTAAAAAAAGCATGCATTTTTATTCAAAAAAGGCCTGACCACATGCTTCTTTTGAAGTCGTTTCTCGTAACCACAGATTTGGGGGTGTGTGTAAAACCCGGAACACCCCGAACATCCCCGGAACACCCCGGAACAGCCCGGAACAGTCCAGAACAACCCCGCAAACACCCCTGGAACATCCCATAATATCCCGGAACACCCTCGAAACAGCAAGGAACACCCCCGGAACACCAAAAATAGTGGTCAGCGGTCAGACTGCACACGAATTGACTAAGCCGAAGACCTCCGAAGATTCCCAATTCTTCATAAGACTTGCGGACCACCCTGAGATTTCCGAACATTTCAAGTATGCTTGGAATATTTTCGAAGCTATTTTAAGAACAGCGAAAAAACCTTTAATTGATGGAAAAATATATCATGCACGTGACCTTCATATCAATAACTTACGATTTTCAGTGATATGAAAATGTGACAGTTGAACTGTTAATTCTGCATTGATTTTTCTCGTGCGAGGTTTGCATTATCACGTTCCAAAAACAGGTGTGACCTCAAGGACAGATCAAAGCCAGATGATACAGTGTCACGCAATGCCATAAGGTCATTATTCCGAGGTCACACGATCGTCATCGTTTTATTTCCACAGGCGCATGGAAATGTTTGGCCGCCAGTTCGTTACGCTAATATAATGTGAATATATGCACCTCATTTAAAAAAACCTCAGTTTATATTAATTTGAAGTATCATACCGTAGTGCATGAGTGCTTCAGGAATGTTAATATCCGAGAACGTTTTTCCATGTCTAATAAATTCCCATCTTGCAGCTTTCTCTTGTCATATTTGAATGACAACGTTTTTGCAGCTAGGCCTACATATATTTTTGGTTAACAAAAGAGCGTAGCTCGGAAGATAAATGAGTAGGAGAAATGTGCTCCTGCAAAAAAGTACTCGCTATAATTTTGTAGAGGTATCCGAGGGCTTATTATGTCTGTAATGTAGGATGTCACAACGTAACCCGGGAGCAAACGGATCGAACGAGTTTACACTCTTATAGCGAGAAAAGGAACAAGTATTTTATTTACTTTCACAAGATCTAGTTAGAGAAAAAATTCAGTAAACGAAAAAAGGAAAATATCAACGATGAGAGTACATATCAGATTTCCTTGAACTTTGCAAAGTTCGTGTGCTCCCTCAATAAGCCAACTTTATACGTTGCGATAAACCTTGAGTTACAACTTACTTCTCAAAACTATTCCAATATTTTGCTAATTGGTCTTTAGAAGGAGCGGCGGTGTTTCTTTGCCCAGTTCGTACAGTAACAGCTAGTGAGGCACTTATTGAGAAGATGCGGTAGTACTAGCTACATAAATTGAAAAGGAACAGCTTTTACGGAAACAAAATAAATCCTATAGACGTTTAACAGCCTGCAAAATCTGTTTTGTTTTGCGTGCAAAATCTGTCACGCAATGCCCAAGAGTTAGTTATCGCGACCGTGACGTGTTATATGGTGAATTGAATTATTATTCGGGATGCTCACCCCCAGAATTTTACTTATAGGCGTCACATCGGTTTGTCGAGAGTTATAATGAAATCTCGCATGAGTTACAACAACTTCAATAATTGAATTGAAATATTCAAAATCAAATCTTTGTCGATCAAAAGGACACCAATGTTATTTTTTTCTTATTTTTGTCATTTTGTCTTCGGGTGATCCGCAAAGGTCTTCGGAAAAATTCTGAAATCTTCGTTAATCTTCGGAGGTCCTCGGGTCAGTCTATGCGTGAGCGGTCTGACCGCTGACCAGAATTTTTGGTGTTCAAGAGTGTTCCTGGCTGTATTGAGGGTATTCCGGGGCATTATGGGATGATCGGGGGTATTATGGGATGTTCCAGGGGTGTTTTGGGGTTGTTCCGGGGTGTTCCGGGGTGTTCCGGGAGTGTCCCGGGTTTTACAGACACCCCAGATTTGGCAGTAGTATCGTTTAGAAGTTTGCCACAGCGCCGCGCAGAAAGAGGGGACCTACCCGTAATATTTTATACTCAACAAAGACAAGATACCCAGTATCAAAGCAGACATGTAGCGTAAATCGTTCCCTTTATTTAAGTCACATTTCTGTTACCAACGTAAATTATGTACAATGTACCAAACTTAAATGCGAAATCAAGATCTTTTTCTCAAAAGAAATAATACATCTTAGTCCTACACTGTTGAAAAGTTGAATGCGCCCGGAAGAAAACTAAAAAATCCAAACCACATTCGGGCCAAAAGTAGATCTATTTAAGACAGATAACGTTTTTCAAAGCAGAAATTACCTACAAACAAGGTATCTTTCAATTGCCTTATCTAACAACACAATTGATGGCCTGCGACAACATGAGCATTTCCTCGCAAGATATTTCGCGTTCCAGAGTAATGTGAAACAACAGGCGAAAAAAGTAATTTAAAAAGCCATTTTTAGTTCTGTGCAACGTATAAAATGTTTAAGAAATGCGGCACTTTCCTTACAAATGGTACAAAGCTCATCAACTTGTTCGCAGGATAGCTCTGAGTTTTCACTTGGTAGTTCTCACTTTTTAAGTCTGTGATAGTCCGAGTGGGAGGCGCTAAAAAAAATGTGGGGGGGGGGGGGATTCATTACCCCATTTCCCTCCCCTTTCGGGGCCTGCCACGCTAAGTCTGTGAACGAAATCCTGAATTTTCACCATTCGAATGAAAGCTACAGAGTAGTACTTCCCCGAGTTGCCGTTTGTTATACTAAACAAGTAGATAAAACTGCGACCACAGCACTTTAAAATCTTCAAGCTCTGTATGTAAAATCACTGCTGTGGAGAATAGTTATGTCTTGATGTATCACAAAATTCTTCATACATGCTTAACGAAATGTACTTTTATCAGTGTGGAGAATAAACATTTTGAACTTGGAATTGTCAGAGAGGTCTGTCAGTAAACTGATACACTTTTCTGGGTGGGAGGGGTTAAAATAACGGTTTATTCCAGAGTGGAAAACGGTGGAGTCATCGCAATTAAGAAAAATTGTACTAGTGCGTCAAATATGACGAGCAAAATTTTTGCACAGGCATCCTAATGACGGCCGGTTATGAATTTGAACAGCATTTTTGAACATGATCATTTGACATCACTTAGCCATTATTTCACAAATAAATGTAGCATGACAGAATTTCAAAATATTAATTTTACACCTCCAACTACTAGGTCAAATCACAAATTTCTCCATGAGAAGTCCAAATATCCTTACACCTTTAGTGAAGATGGGCACCCTGTTTACCTAGAGATTTTGTGCCAAGGTGTGCTCCCTGAGTTCAAAACTCATAAACTACAATTAACCCTGTATTACACAAGTAAGTAAAACATTATCAACTTCAGACAAAAATGGTCAAATCCATCCCATATTGCAGACCAAAACAGCTCCAAAAAACCTACCCACTTGGAAGGGCATGTCTAGTACACTGTACTTGTGTTGGGGGAGTTCCCCCCTGACCAGGCAAACAGTTTACTAACAGACTACACATACCCACCACTTGGGTGGGGGGGGGGGTATTCCTCATATTCACCACTTTTTATGTCATAGTAATTTCTTTATAAATATATCCCACAAGAGTTTCTCTTTACATACAATGCGCAATACTTAGTTTTGTACTTTCGCTACTAATCAAAACGTCCTTAATCAAATGGGACTCTTGACAATTCCCTCAAAAAAAGCTCTGCATAGCAATATCAAAGGAATTTAAAGTTGTATTATTGAAACGTTTTTCTTTAAGAAATATTTGGGGACAAAAACACCCTTCTCAATTTTCCTCGCTTTTTCTGAAAAAAGAGAGCCTGATTATTATTCCTTTATACTGAGTTGTTTAAATTTGCAGCTGTCATTTTGGAAAGGATCTGTTACAAAAAAGCTCTCTGTTCTTTTATCTACCTTGTGTGCTAAAATGAGCTCTTTCCTTTCCATCTAATCTTATTGTATTCAAACAAGGTGGATTGAAAGGAAAGGGGGGGGGGGGGGGACAAATAGAGGTCATATGGTAACTGCAATGGGCCTTTTTCAAAATGGTACAAAATCCAGTACAGTGGAAAGACAATGGCACAGTGGAAAGCAATAAAACAATGGCATTAATCTAATAGCTGGCATCGCTTAATTGTTTGTCCTACGACAGGTTTTAGACCGTGTGACCAAGTTATGCAATGGGCCCAAATCTTTAGGGTAATAGTCACCATAACCAGGAACCGATAACCCCGATTGCGAAACTGCCCTATATTCGTGTTATGGCGTTTTTACAGACGGGTTTATTTTTAGGCTGCATTTTCCATGAATTCAGGTTCCTGAAGTAGCCTTGCTAACCAATCACAAGCTTTGCAAATGATGTATCAGCCTTGTGTTATGCTATGCGTTATGGTTCACCATTTTAGAGGGCGAAAGAATGACCTGTGGCTGCTATTTTTGAAGGGATGCAGACTCATGCACACCAAAACTTTAAAGTTTTCATGGGAAATGGAAAAAATTCCATGACATAAGCTTAGTACGAGAATTGCACACTCCAGGTAATGGGCTCCTGCCATCACACATTCAGGAATTAACCCATTTGGTGGAATGGATCACACCCAATGTTCATGAATAATTTTGCCTCCTGGTTTTCTGTATCCCACAACTTGAAATGTAGCTTCACTGCTGTCTTGCATGGCTGTACCGTCAGAAGGTCTGAAATGTAAAATCAACCCATAAGTCCCTGATCTATATGTATTTGAAAACATGATTTTATTGTTATTATTTTTTTAAATCCCTGTTGGGTATTCCTCTAAAGTTCACAAATCTTTCTGGACTTGAGCAATATCACTTGATCACATCCACGCTGACTTAGGATTACGGGTAACATAATTATGTGCATAGCAAGATAATTTCGAAGCAGGAATTTGCACCTGCAACACACTTTTATGAGTACACTTAGCATTAATGGTGCAAAGATATTAAAGAGACTCAAGAAACAATGCTACATATTAACATAGCAATACATGTAGCTCAAAAACCATTTCTAGTCATCCCAAGAAAAAAGCAAATTTATAGACAAACCCAAAAATTTCCCCCTGGAGAAAAGCCTAGGGTGAAATTGTCTTGATGTCCATGCAAACATAGCCTTGAGGTGTAAAAAAAAATGTAATTCAATCAGCTGCTCTCAGAAAGACATGAACGCTGAATGCTTAGTCTTTGATATATTAATTGTGCCATGGACAGCCAGACAAGAAATCAAAAATCAAGAAAAAACCACAAGCCACTACCTAGGATATAACTATGTCTATAACAGAAAATTGTCACATCCAAATTTCTTCATTTAGGAGAAGGGACAATTAACAACTGCATTGTAACATCAGATTTTCCTGATTTAAGGAAATATAACAAAACAAGAGAAACTTTGGTATCACGAAAATTTCCGGTAATAACGTAATAGGTTACTGGTAATTTTACTTGTAGCAAAAAGAAGATAGAAGATCGTGTGTTCACACCTTTCTTGTTTGCAAAGTAAACATCATCAACTTGAAGAATTCATATGACAGGCCTTTTTTGGAATTCAAAGTTTACAATGTACTCGTAAAGTTATCAGTTGACTGAAACTATTGATGGTAATACCTTTGTCTTTCTTCTGGTGTCTGTTCTTCAAGCCTTCTATCATCCCTTTTCCATTCATCATCTCTCCACTGGTTATAACCAGAATCACGCTTAACTGCTACGGGAATGTCATCACGCACTGAGGAAGCAATGTGTACAACAGAGCTTGCAAACTGCGGCTTTGGAGGAACAGATTCAACTTCAGCAGCTACAACCCTGTGATCTGAGGGCACGGCATTTGGCAGAGGTTTTCCATATTCAGACTCCTGGTTTTGGTGGTTGCTAGCTGCATCGTTATCAATACTTGATCGCCGTAATCTAACATCAGATGTTGGCCCATTTGCTGCTATCAAACGAGAAGAAGGGCTATATTCCCTACTTTGTCTTTTTGCACCATTGTTTCGTGGTCGTTGAGATGGCCTAGACAAATGTTCTAAATTCACATCAAGACTCGGAATCTTTTGCATTTGGACAGTCACTGGAGATAACCTAGGTGGTGACTGAGATCGTGTTGGCACCTCAAGGCCTAATTTCTTGCGCATTTCAGTGTTCTCTTTTGACAGCTTCTCCACCTTTTTTTCTAGAGTTCTTTTGGTACGCGAAAGTTCTAAAGACTTCTCCATCGCCATATCATTATAAATGGCATTTGATTTCTCCAGCTCTTCCATGGCCTTTTCAGCCTTTTCTGTATTCTTCTCGGCAGTCGCTCTTGCTTCTTCTACCTCTCGTAAATTTTGTTTTGTCAATTTCAGTTCTTTCCGCATCTCTTCAACAGTAATTCTCAGGTTCTGGAGTTCTGAACCTTTAGCTGAGTGGGACTGCAATACGGACTTTATTTCGTCCTCCTTGGTTTTCAGCTTCTCTGACATTTCTTTAATTTCTGCTTCAAGTCTTTGTTTTTCTCTTCGCACAGTTTCGCTAGCAGTCGACAGTTCTTTTCTCTGTTCCTCAAAATTGCGTTTTAAAAGTTTCATTTCATCATTTTTGGATGACAAATGTTTCCTCGAAGCTACCAAGTCTTCCTGAACTTTTTCAACTGTAGTTTCAGATTCCTTACAGCGCTTTTCCACCGCCTCTTTCTCCAATAATGTTGTCTGTAGCAGTTTCTCCTTTTCAGAATTATTTTTATTAGCAATTTCAAGTTTTTGAGCAAGATCATCATGAAAAATCCTCAGATTTGAATAACTTGCTTCCATTTCCTCTTTCTGAGACTTGATTTTAGTTAGCTCTTGAACAGTTCCTTCCAACTCATTAACATTTGATTCAAGCTTAGTTTTCTCTTCATTGAGCTTTTCAATATCATTTGCCATTTTTCGTTTATCGTTTGCAGTCCGGGCAATTGTTTCCGAAAGTGCTTGGCATTCACTTTTTAAGTTATAAATATCTTTCTTGAAAGCTTCCACTTCATCAACTTTCTCTTCATTATCTTTACTATTCTCACTCTCTTTTTCCTTTTCTTTCTTACCTTTCTTCTTCTTCCCATTTTCACTGGCACTTGCTTTCAGCTTTTCTTTTTCCTCCTTTTCTTTCTTTAATTCACTTTTTAAATCTTCAATCTCCTTTTCTGCCTTTTCCAGAGATTCATGAAGTGACGAGGTTTCCTTGTTCAATTTTTCGAGTGCTGATTTTAACTGTTGGCCATTTTCAGTAGTTTTAGGAGCCATACTGGAGGTAGAGTCTTTTTCCCTTTTTTCATCTTGTAGATTTTGTATTTCTTTTTCTAACTGATCAATCTTTTTGTTCAGTGCACTGTTCTCTTTCTCAAGGAGAGCACATTTCTTCTGAGCATTTGCCAGATCTTCTTTTGATTCCTGGAAAATGAACAGCATAACATAATTTAGTACAGTTGACTCCACCTAAACCAAACCTTGTAAGCTAGCACTAATTCAAACCAAAAATTGAGTTGCCCTGGATTTAATTCATACACTGCACGTCTGCCTCCTCCCACCCCCCACCCCACCCATAAGGGTTTTTGCAGAACAGAATCCATAATAGTCTTACATGTACATTTGTCAAGTAACTGCCACATAAATTTACATTATCATCATTATCTGGAAGTTAAACATCTGTACAGTGCGTAACCCAAAAATAGCACATCCCTAGGACAGCTCAACCATGCCTAGAAATAATACTTGTCTTATCATATCGATCAATGCTAAACCCAATAGTTTTGATGAAACTGTAATGTAGCATAATGTGCATTCGGTGTTTACGTTTGGCAAAATACCCCTGCCACCCCTAAGCCTATTTCCTACTAAAATAGGTACTAAGAATTTTGACAGGTCCTATTTCAGTCCTCACACCTAGAAGTCTTCCTCATTTGAAATCCAACCCAGCCAAAGCTTCAGGGTCTGAAATTAACTTTTTTATGCGAGCGCCAAGTGGCGACTAAAATTTTTTTTCAGTCGCCAGATGGAAAATTCTGGTCGCCAAAAAGTGTCCGTAAAATTGTTGCTTCACAACGAAACACGAAGCTTTTAAAGACATTTCTTCACTCAAAACATAATCTTACTCGTGAACGATCGCAAGAGTCAGACTGCCATGAAAAAAAAGGCAATCGTGTAGCTTACATTGTAGTTGAAAAGGAGTTTTTGTTAAAATAATAGATAGCTCTCTTAGTTTGAAGACTGAACATGATGCCACTTCTTCTGACTGTAAAGCGTTATCGAAAATTTGTAGAGCGTTTCGTTGAATATTCAATGGCGAATGGAAGCCTGTGTTTATGCGATGCGCCCACCGTATGGTTGTCAGATGAAACTGCTGAAAACATGGCGGTCGCTAAATGTCGATTACATTGCGTGGATTACAACTGTTGTGGAGGTCATTTAACAGGAATCTTACCTTCGTTTTTGATCTAAATTATTTTCTATGGAGATTAAAAACTTCGAAAAGACAAGGGGTAAGTTTCTGCTGGAAATCAAATGCGAATTTTTCCATTTAAAACGAAATTAATTCCTTGAGCGGCAGTTCAAAACATTAACAAGGCCCGAAAGTTAGTCGCCTCCTGGCGACTAGCCTTGAAATTCTGGTCGCCAACACTCAAATTTTCAGTCGCATTGGGGACCAGCTGGTTGCAATTTCGGACCCTGAGCTTAACTCTGTTTTCTGAATCATGAAAGAATTTAGAGTATTATTACTCCCCCAACTCCCACCCCCACCCCATCCAACCCTGCTCCAATTTAAAGATCAGCCCTATGCCACCAACCTTTGAAGTGAGAGTTTGGCATTCCTGGGGTAATGCTGGGTTTATTCTAGAAATTGCCTTATGAAGGGCCAGTAAAACAATTGCAAAACAGTCGAGAATGCTTACAGTGTTTATGTGCAAAACAGCTATTTAAATGAGAAACCTCATTGTAACAGAGATAGCGGTCAGAGTCTCCCAAGCAAAACTGTGTGTGTGTGGCACATAAAGTACTGGTGCATATTTTATTTTTTAGACCCACATTATGCCAAATTCAAGAATAAACAAAGAATTGCCTCTCACCTTCAGCATCACATTATTTCCATTTTGATCACCATTCTTTTTCAAACTAGTCTGCAAACTTTCCAGTTCTTCCTCTAGGTCCTCCCTATCCAACTCCAGCTGCTCCTTCTCATCTTTCAGTCGTTTGTTTTCTTTCTTTATGTTATCATTCAGTTTTTGCATTTCCGTAATCTTTGATTGGCAAGACTTCAACTCTTTGGCTATGTTTTCTTCTGACTCTTCTGCCATTTGAAGCAGTTTTTGCAAGTTAGCATTCTCATCATGCAACAACTCTAATTCCCGAGTCATCAGATCGGAAGGAATGTGTACATCATCACCATTCTTCTCTTTACTTTTGAACTTTTCATTCTCTAATGTCAGCGTATTAATCTCTGCTTTTAAGGCTGAGATTTGTTTTTCCACTTCAGAGGATTGGCCATCAATATTGTCTCCATTTTCCTCATCAACTGAACTACCCAGTACAATTTTCAAATGGTCAACTTGGTCACGGAGCCCATTACATTCTTCTTGCAAAGCACTTTTTTCAAGTTCCAACTCTGAAGAATTGAGCACGTGGTTTTGAATGTCAGAAATTGTTTCCTCAATATCGTTTAGCAAAGAATTCCTTTCCATCTCAACAGCAGTCCTTTCCTCTTCTAGTTTACTAGTATTACAATAGTGATCCTCAATTTCTGCAAGACTATTTTCTATTTCTTGAACTAGACGATCTTTCCGCACAACAAGTGGGAATCCTTCAATGTCATCCACACCATCTCCGTTCTCAAAGATAGGCACTTCATCCGAGTTCTGAATGAGACTTGAGGTCTTGTTACCAATGAGCAGATCCGTGTTTCTCTGTTTTGAACTATCACTGGATGAAATGCTGTGATTTAGTGGCACAATTTTCTTGGGTTTTAAGACTTTCTTGAGTGCTAGAGAATCAATGGGCAACCCATTTATCTTCTCTTTCGGCATGCTAATTCTACACAATGGAGTATTCTAAGGAGGGTTTTCATCAGTCTAATGCTCAGTGGGACATGGATTACTTGCACTGAATTATAATGAACTTGTAATGGAAACAACTGTGAATGCTGTCACACCTGAAACAAAACAAAGAAACACAACAACGTTAGAAGAACCACATTATAATTGGCAAGAGCAGCTGCATGAATTGGCTACAGTGTAATGATTTAATCCTTTAGACTTTTTCAGCAGAATGCCAGTTACAACACTAAACTCATAAGTGATTTGAAGTTTTTAGTGATAATCAACACTGCAACAATGAAGTGCTGTTTTCACCAGAATACTAGTAAGAGATATTAAGTTGAAATTGACCAGTTGAAAGTTCAATATTGTGTCAACCAAGTTTTTAATTTCAACCATACAGTAAAACAAATGACACATGTATGCAATGGGTTAATTTTCAAGTCATTTGATTTTCAAAAAAAACATCTGCAAATGGCCTATCAAAAAGCAAGTTGAAGGAACTTCATCTGACAAAACTTCAGACAAAATTTTGGTCACGGAAGTGAGTATGAATAAAAGTTTTCAAGCAACTGGCTTATTAACAACTGCTGTCTAATGGACGAATATTGCACCTTACAGGGCAGACACCTCTCTGATTTACGAAGGCAGGTAACAAGTGCATAGAGCAAGCACTTAAATAAATGCCCGTCTTTTTTAACAAACCTGGTTAAATTAAAAGCCCTTGTTTATTAGCAAAAACAGAAATGTCCTGGGGTTAAAAGGGAGGGAAAATCATTCACTGACAGTCAGTCATTTCCATAATTATATCAAATTACAAATGCCTAAATTGCCTTTTTCCCTTTTTTGGAATTAATACCCCCAAGGGAACTTTATCTATAGGCAAATCTCTCACAGGTGACTGCCTCCTGCATCAGGACAGGTAGACACATATGAGAAAAGGTTCCTTATGAATCTAACTAAAACAACTTGTCTGAGAACTGACCTAAAATGGGATTTCATGAGCATGATTGTTTTAAGGGAGATAATGGCTCACAAGAAGGATATTCAGCAAGCTTCAAGTGCAAAATAGCTTGGGGCAATTAAACCCCTCTCACCCGCACTAGCAATTTTGAGACCTACAGTAGACTAAATAATTATGCCACTGTACTTCACATCAGACTCCCCAACCAGGCAAGGAGAACCATTAGAGGCTGTCTTCTAACCCTTTAAACCACAATATCAACATCTGTGTTCTCCTCTCTATTCTCCATGTATCTCTGAAGGCACTAGTCACAAGATTTTGACTAAACATCAAGAAATTTTATCTTTGGTGGCCATTTGCTTTATTCTCATGACCTGTATGTTGGATCAAGAAGTGACATTGTGAGGAGAAATAAGATGCTTGTCCGTACTGAGGGTTAAAGGGCTAATGAAACATTTTGAGAGGACTGGCATTAACGTAGCAATTACATGTATGTACATATGTTTTGCATGTGTAGAACTTGCCGGCTCCTGTATAAATGTGATAAAGTTCGACATGGGTCATTTACTACCAAAAACAATTGTGACTCCAGTGATATTTATGCACATTTTCAAAAATAAGCCAGACTAAATATTGCATAAGATAAACATTTTGCACAGATACTCCTTATCAACTATGGAATTCTATAATAAAATTAGACCTCCATAAATTTTGTTTACTTGCCATAATCTTGATAAATTAAACATATTTTTCAATACACATATGAAACCATAACAGCTGTTCATGATGTAAAGTACATATTCCCTTGAATCGAATAAAATAACTGGGTTTAAATAATCCCAATTGATTGTTTCCAATCATTTAATTGGACAAATTGTAAATAATTAAAAGGAACGGTTAGGAAAGACGCTGAGCAAATAAAAATATTCATGTGAGCCCTTTTTAGTCTCAAGAAAAGCACTCAAAATAATAGCTTTGTCTCTTGTCGAATCAATAACTTTGAAGTATGGTATTATCATTGGTATATGCAAGAATATTGAGGTATAAAATCCGCTAAAGTTAATGTAGAAAACTATAATTTAAGAGATTTTGTATAATTAATTTGTTATCACAGCCGCTAATTTACGGGTGATATTTCGTTTCATTTAACTTAACCTTAAATGCCTATGGCTTTTACAAGAAACAGTTTGATTTGAAGTTCAAGTTGAGTAAGGCAACGCAATCGAATAACAAACGAAAATCAGTTAGGACATTGAACGATCCAATATCATTCTGTTCCGTTTATGCTGTAATGACACAAAATCGGCTTATCTGGCAGATAATTCAGCAATGAAGATCGGAAACAACCGAGACAAGAAAAAGCAACTCACTGTTTTCGTGGATATTACGGACTGGTTACAGCTTAGGTCGGGTTTACAAAATACTTGAATCTCAACTCTGCGATCCTCAAATCAAAGATCTTCGCAGTTTGATTCCGATAAAAACCATGCGTCATACTAAAAGGGGAAACGGAAGAAGGAGGTATTCACAATTCTAGAACAATATCTTTTCCCGTACGAAATTTCTTGCACGATTGACCTTGCTTGACAGAATTGTCACGAACGAACGCATAAACATGTCCGTTTCGGGGTCAGTTTCTTCCAGAACAAGCTAAGATAATACAGTTTGAGGCCGAATCTCCACGAAAGCTAGACTTTCCACAGTTCAGATAGCAATAGTACACTGGACTTAAAGTTACCGTTACGGTTCTTAAGTTCATGCGGATAAAATTTTAAGAGTTTTCTTGCTGAGGCACGTTTTAAATCGGAAATGGCGAAATTTGACCGCTCTTGAAAATAAGCTTAAAGGCTTGCGTCGTAGTCCATAACAAATCATCACCACATAACTTTAAGAGCTTCTAAGACGTTTTTGAAGACAAATACAACAACTTCCACTACTGAGGTTTTTGCAAAGTCACCTTATCTTGCAAACCAAAGTTAGCGGGGAAATGTTCTTGTAAAATATTCTGACAAAACAGGACTCGTTCACAGAAATCATACGACCACTGGTCGAGCTGTTGTCGTTAAGATACTCCTCACCTTGACGGCGAAAATTTACTCTTGTGAACCCCAAATTCTACCTCAGTCTCTTCCAAGACTGGTAAGTTACCTTGTTCAATTTGCTAAGCCCAGTTTTCTAGGGCAAGAACTAAACTAGAGAAAATTCCAGTACATATTGACAAAACTTCTGTGGTCACTGAAATCATACTGAATTGTCACGGTCCGAAATCTACTCGCTCCCGAACCCCAAACACTCTGATCTGTCTTCTGATTGGCCAGGTCTTGATCTAATGAGTTGTCATTGTTTTAACATTTGCAAGATAATAGACATGGGAAACCATTAAAAGCGGCAAGTTTGATAAAGGTTTCTTTTGTTCTAAATCATAACACAACTTAATCGTGAAATTTTAATTTCAATTTCAAAATAAAGATAATGAATCTTTTGAGAGACGTGTTGTGTCGCCCGTTATAACTGCATTGTATAAACATTCCGTAGAACTGGGAATAAAACTCTTTTAGCACCTTCAGAAGAATGAAGTTCGAGAGGTTAATATGAAAATGGTAATTTTTTGTTTCAGTCTTATTATTTCACAGGCAAGAGGTACAATAGCGACCGACACAAATTCCTCCTTTGAAGGAAAAAAATTTGCATGCTTATCGATTAAAAAACACTTCTTTTAAGGTGAAAATGATTCAATCGTTTTACAATCACAAAATTATCTCAAAAGAAAATTTAATTATAGAATTGTCAGTATTGAAATACGACAGAAGCCCTGTAGTGGAATTATGGGATTCAAATAGTCACGTGAGACATGAGCACGAGGAGCGAGAGTGGAAGGAATCGAAGTTGGGGGGATCGAGATTGTCAGTCTTGTCAGCGTTTACCTTGTTTACAGTTTACAGTTATGAAGTTGTGTTAGTTCATTCCGCTGTGGTCACTCTTTATTCCCCCGCAAATCCGTCTACAAGTGGTGGAGAACCCAAAATTTCGTCGGACTCATCATGCCAGCTACAATTGAAGAATTGCAAGGCATCGTGGCTGGACTTGTCAGCGTTGTGAAAGACTTAACAACAAATGTAACTCAAGTAAACCAAACAGTCGGCAACATGGCCGAGGCCGTTCCAGCACCAGTTCAACACGAAAATACACAAGGTCTTCGTATGCCTTCCATCCAGCTTCCTTCGTTTCGTCGAGATAGTGTGGTACAAGACGATATCTCGGAATTTCTCGAGCGGTTCAATCAACAAACCTCACATCTTCCCGCCGGAACACGTTTCTCCCTTCTTGAACAACAGTGTGTTGGCGACTGGCCGAGATCTGTGTTGTCAATAGCTAAAACCACAGAGGGCTACGCAGATAAAGCGGTAGAAGACCAACTTAACATTTGCATCGAACGATTACGTGCAGAATTCGGTGAATCGAAAGAAGACAAGTGCCGCCGATTAGCAGCCGAGTTAAGCGCCATTCAACAAGAGCATGGCGAGTCAGTGGAACAGTTTGCGTTCAAATACAAGAAACTACTGCATCAATTGGAGAAACTTGGCGAAAAGATTGCGAAGGATTGTCCTACCTTTGTTATATCACAGTTTATTTCTAAAGTCAAGCCTAGTATTGCTCAGTAGCTCGTTGTGAAAGCATCAGAATTTGAAACACTCGATAAGACAGTCGAAGCGGCTCGTCGTGTTGAGTTGTCATTTCAAACTTCGCCCACCGCCTCGAAACCAAATCAGTCGCTCGATGAATGGAAAGTTACACCACCGAATGCGTTTGTTTCCTCGACCTCGGTGAAGTCTCAATATCAGCACTCCCAACGACAGCAGAGGGCTTGTTACACTTGCGGAGAAACTACTCATCTGTCAAGGTACTGTCCAAAATACCGCAAAGACACTCCAAAACAACCGGAGATATGCAGAAATTACAATCGATTTCCCAAATCTAATTGCGAGGAAGACGGCAACAAATGCTCTTATGGCCGACAACACAAGTGCCAACGCTGTAACAAGTGGGGCTGTAAAGCTATCAAACACTCGGAAAATCGCCCATCAAGCACATCTCGCAGCACTGTTCCATCTGATGAGGTAAATTCTCTTAGACAGCAACTCGTAGTCTTATCTACTCGTCTGGAAAAATACGAAGCTCAGTGTACGGAGAAATCCTCGACTTCCATTCCTGCAGGGTCTGAAAACCAAACATCACCCTCCGCTTCACGACCACCACCTCCAGCTTCATTTGATCAGCCATCGACATCTACTCCATTATTTGGATTACCTGCCGTTACCATCCCAGCACATTCAGGAAAGCCACAAACTCAGTTATGTCAGCGTAATATCTTGTGGACCTCTGTTACATCTGCAGGTGAACCACTGCCCTTGCCATTGGATAGTTGCTGTTCTGTATCCCTTGTGAGCAAAGTACATGCTGATTGTGTTGCATCCAATCGACCTGACCTCAAGTATTGTGCCCTTGAAGAACCCATTTCTGTTACCTCTGCCGATTCAAAGTCTGATCTTAAAGCAGTTGCCACTATGCAAATCCCCATCACATGGGAAAACCAAACAGAAACTGTCTTTACTATGCTCGTAGTTCCAGGTCTCGTATGGCCAATGCTCTTTGGAGAGAACCACCTTCATGCGACTCAAGCATTGGTTGATCATTATGCTCCGTCCATCACCTTTCGCCATCCGAGTATGCAGTTTCGGGTCCAGTGCTCTCTTGACAATCCACTTCAAGGCTTCGCAAACATCTCTGTACCCAATAGCTCCTCATCATGTGAAAGTGGATCAACAGCGCAGAAGCCTCATGTTAGTATTACATGCCTTCTTACCGGAGCACCGCCACTGGGTGTTAACAAGCATTCACAATCCCTTCACCGTGGCCTTAATTTTGTTACAGTCTGTGTCAACCTTTCTGCAGCTTTAATGGGATACCAAGTAATCCGTCAACCACTTTGGATTGAGGGTAAAGACATTCAACCAGGCGTCAAGGTTCTCAGTGGTCCCTTTGATCTCAGCCAAATTTCAAGTAATGTGACACCTGAAACAGCACGCCCTAGCAGTGATCCATGCTACAATGCTCAGCTCATAGACCTTGCTGAAACACCAGAATCAGTTCTAACAGAAGAAACTCCTGACATGCACATCACATACTGCACAACACTGGCAGTGGAATCTAAGTTGAAGAAGACAAGTATCCCTGAGAATGTCATTCTAGGAAATGTTAGAGACATGACAAAGGATGATGATGCTGTTCTTGAAGAAGCAGCTGACACTACTGCAAAACAACTTGCAGATGGATGGCTTACTTGGGCAAATACTCAGCAGCCACCTCCTTCATTGCAAACTCCAAAGGACACTGAACATAAACATTGTGACTTAGACTTTTGTGCTCCAAAGCAATGGCAACTTTCAGTCCAAGTGAAAGAAATGGAAGATTCTGGTCTCAACTCATCCATATTGTCTCCTTTCTGTGATGCGCTACCAGAATTTGACTGTCAAGGTCCTGAGTTTCCTCCAGCAGAGGAGCTAACCTGTGACCCTTACTCATCTGCTTACAGTGATGCTATATTTCATGCCTTGGATTTAGATGGTCCTTACACTGTTATTGGACACGTCCATGGTCGCCAGGATCTATTGCGACTTCGACACAAATTCACTCAGGATGAGATTAAAACAGTAAACATTGAAAAGATTATTGTTGTGCCAGATGAACTTTCAGAAGAAGTAGATTATGATCTCAGAAATAATGAAGAACCACCATCTAACACAGAGACAGTTACCCCTCCTGAATTACCCACTCTAAAGAGTGCAGCGATTGACCCTGATTTGGCAAAGTTAGCATTTGCTTTTGGACATTATTTGAACAGTCTACCAGGTGCAAAGGCATATGCATCAGAAGCCTGCAAAGTGGTGTACCAGCAGATTCCAGATGCCCAGGAAATTTTGAAACGTTGCGGAAAACTTAAAGGACTGATTTCAAAGTGCCCTTATCTATCCATGTCTGGAGGCTCACATGGAGGAACTTACTTGTTAAAACTTGACAAAGACATGTTTGCAACTTTAGTTTCGGAAAACTAAAATCCCTTTTAAGAAGGGGTGGACTCATGTGGATTATAGACTGTTAAGATTTTCTTGTTAACTTCGTTTCAAATTTATTCACTATGTACATTGTTAGCTTTTGTCGTAAGTTACTCCCTTTAAGAAGGTGTGGACTGTAGTGGAATTATGGGATTCAAATAGTCACGTGAGACATGAGCACGAGGAGCGAGAGTGGAAGGAATCGAAGTTGGGGGGATCGAGATTGTCAGTCTTGTCAGCGTTTACCTTGTTTACAGTTTACAGTTATAAAGTTGTGTTAGTTCATTCCGCTGTGGTCACTCTTTATTCCCCCGCAAATCCGTCTACAGCCCGGGGGGGGGGGGGTACTCCGGATTTCAAGTGACGGGGATGATCGAAGGATTTTTTTGGGTTTGAAATTTTCGATTCCGGGATTTTTTTGGGTAGGAAAATTTGGCAAGTATTTTTTTGGGTGGCTTGATTTTAGTGGGGATTTTTTGGGGTATTCAAAACAATCTGAAGATTCGTGGTAGTGCCCGCGTATCCCGGCCACGTAGTTCTGTGAATAAAGTACAACCAAACTTGTTCTTGCCCAAGTGGTCTTGTTTAGAGTTGTCATTCATAATGTTATTGTTGAAACAGAAGATGTTCTTGGGTGCAGTATTGTTAGAATGACTACAAGATGAGGAAAAGATAAAATCAGCTGGTATGATGAATATAAACAGACACAAAAATTCAATTTCTAATGTTTTTTTTCGTATTATATCACTTAATCCTTTCTGGAAAATTTTAAGGCTCGCAAATTCGGCATGGGATTTTTTGGGGGTAATTTTTGGTCCAGGGATTTTTTTGGGTTTTGTTGGAAGCTCTAGGATTCTTTTTGAGTTTTGATTTTTGCCCCCATTCGATCATCCCCGTCACTTGAAACTCGGAATACCCCCCCCCCCCCTGGGGACAGAAGGGCCAGTAGAACTCTATAATATCTAATGGCTCACAACTCATCTGTGCCATTTTAATACTGATTTATCCTGCCGATTGGTAATTTTTGTATGGTGGGGGGTATCCCTTGTTACTGTAGGCGGGTGGGGATGTTCGATCCAAATCTGAATCCCAATAGCAGTCACACAAGCAATAAGCTTTTAGGACTTGATTAGGAATAGCAGAAGTTGGGTTACTCTAGTTTTAGACCTATTTTCCCGGTGGTCAAGGCTGATTAATGCCTGCAAACATGGCTAGAGGCCTTCAGTTTGAATGGCTAAAACAGGTTAAGAAAAAGATAATTCTAGATCATAAACTTCATTTTTTTTTGGTTTCCATTTTTTTATTATTTCTAATATGTAAGCTTAATACACATCCAACACTAAAAACTTTACAAGCTTTTTTCCCACCTCAAAGCATTTATTACAGGTGTACCTCAAGATTGTTCAACCACAACCATCTCCAAGATTTTACTAAAAACAGCAGGCTGTATTCGCTCAACCTTCAAGTTAACCCTTTAAGCCCCAATTCTTGGTTTTCACTGTCACGCCATAAAATATTAAAATCAAAACCAATTGATGAAAGAAGCCAAGAATTTGTAATGTTATAAAGGATACACAACTAAACAACTTCACCAAGTCTCAGATCTGTATGGTATTCCGTTGTTGAGTTATTTGCTGAAACGTCCGACTCAAATTTGCAGAGCTCATGCCCAGTATGAAAACGCCACGTTGGTGTCCCTTGGAGGGGCACAAACATGGCCGCCGGAAATCAATGAAAACATCTGGAATTCACTTCTGCTCTTCCAGCGATTACTTTTCTCTCGTGAACTACTATACAACCACGTTAATTTCTCTCCTAATGCTTTAACTGTCCAAACTGCTAAAAATCACAAGGAGAGTCCCTTTTTCGCACAGGAGAAAGCTTTGTCACCGACGCTGGGTTGGTTTCACGTAGGATGAAAAGCCAGAAATTTAATATTCTGTATTTTCAAAACGAAAGACGCTACCGAGCTGAAAATTTGTGAAAAGATATATTTTTAAGTCATCTTCAACCTGGTGGGGATATAAAATCTGAAGACCTCGCGATTTATGATTTTAGAAATTTTATGACGTCACGTGAAAACCAGCAATAGTGATCAGCATCAGATTTCTCCTTGCAATATCAATGCACAATATCAATGCATAAGTGTTGTGAATTAACCCTTTCACTCCCAAGAGTGCCTAAATCAAAATTCAAGACAAATCTCAAATTTTATTTCGAAAAAAAACTTAAATATAAATAGTACCATGTGAAAGAAATGCTGACGAGGTTTCATTTGAATGGTCACACCATAGGATTTCGTCCACAGACTCAAAAGTTAGAATCATCTTAATCTCTCCATAACTGATTCTGGGAGTGAAAGGGTTAAGGAAATGATCACTAGAGATGAACTCTTGATAACTGAACAACTTCTTCCAACTAGCAGCACTACAACAAGGAGAATTGATATGCTGACAATGGGGCTTCAAGGGTTAAGAGTACAGTGGAATCCCCATATAACGAACCCCTATACAATGAAGATCCCGGTATAACAAATGATATTTTTAAGCCCAATATAATGAAAGCCCCATTATAATGAACATATTTTCGTAGCCCCTTGGCATTTCATTAAATTGGGTTTCCAATGTCATCCAAAAATTAGCATCTTTTCAGTTGTTTAGAATGAGGAAACCTGATCACCTGATCTGAAGACCTCATTACACCACCTCCCTACCCTCCCCACCCCCCAAGAGCAGCCCTGTCAAAATGAGTTTTGGTAGCAGACAACGCAACAGAAGAAGTAGGCAGCAAGTGGGCAGCAAGGACTACCTCTTTCTGCCTGCTAAAAGGTTCCTCGGGAACTCCAGTGTGAAGCAAGCGGCAAATGATTGCCTGTAGATGGCAGAAGTACATTTTGACAAGGCTGCAAGAGACCAACTTGATTTATAATGTCCACGTTACTCTCTCATACCCAGATCTCACTTACAACAAATTTCAACTGTAACTGAATGCTCTTCAGAATAGCACATTGAATGAGTGGCTACACATGTTCTCTACACCACACAATGGCAACAACATCTATAAGACGTTGTTCAAATGCAAAATGTGCCACTTAATTTAGATTTGTATTTACAGAATATTCCCATAATATAAATATAAAGATGCTTATTCTTAGACCCTAAACACTACTGCGTTATAACTGAAATGTTAAAAGTGACATTCAGGAAAAGAATTTTTTTTGTCTTTAAATTAAAATGTGACTTCCTTTAGTAAAACGTTTTCACGCTTTCTGTTGAT
Source organism: Siderastrea siderea (assembly GCA_964030785.1). Lineage (NCBI taxonomy): Eukaryota > Metazoa > Cnidaria > Anthozoa > Scleractinia > Rhizangiidae > Siderastrea > Siderastrea siderea. Next base: position 28,836,356 of record OZ034976.1, on the reverse strand, counting down.
TTTTTCTGGAATGTTTATGTGCTTCTTCCGGATATCCTCTCTTGTTACTGGGGTAACAATATATCTAACCTGCAAAGAGAAAAAATAGTACAATAAATTTAAGTCTTTAAATAACGAATCTTCTAGATAAAAAAAAATATATATATAATTAATTATAGTTACTTGTCATTGTTTTCATAATAATAACAAAGATATTTTAACAGGGAGCCCATGTCACAAATGTGGTTTTCAGTGGGGCCCTGCATACAAAAAACGCCTAAAAAGTGAAATCTAAAAAATTTGACAGCTGTTAAAAAGTTAAAAAAATTAAGAAATGAACATAAAGAGTTAATTTGATTTAAGAATTTTTAGATCAGGTAGATTTGTAGTTTCCTTTGCTCTAGTTTACTGTAATAAATTTGAGACAAAGAAAAAATTTTGAAACCAAAAAAAAAATTTGAACCACAAAATGTATTGCACACGTTTGAGGTTAGAAATTATTCTTTCTCAAGGTCATCATCCTTCCAAACCTTTATTTTAATCAGTCACAGGTTTGGGCTGTGTGTACCAATTTTGCAGCCCCTGTGCCCCGACATCTTTATACAAATTCTCCTTACAGGTCTTCATACATTTCATTGTTTAAACAACAAGACAATTCATCTCTGGTGCTCATTTCTGAAATTCTCATGACCTGTATGTGTTATAATGCACAGATATGATGAGAAGAAAATTGATGCTGATCTTTATTGGGGCTTAGGGTTAACTGGCATAAACTTCTACTGGCTACATTCTAGTATTATCCCTGCAAAAATTGAAACAGACTTCCAAAATTGATACAAACCTCAGAGTTGTGTGTTGACTTATGTTAAACAGGAGCAGCTGTGGTCATGTTTCCTGATGTTGGATTCACAACTGTTACTGCCTTTTCAGGAGGTGCATGGAAAAAGTACAGCTTGAAATAAAAAACAAAGATAGAACGAGAATAATCAATAAACTGTCAATACCTCTCTACAGTCAAATCTGGAACCATTCAAAGTGGTTCTAATTTGTGCAAGCATTTGTCACTTGAAGGGGTCTGGAAGCAACTCACAATTATTGCAGAAATCAAACAGTTACAAAGAAGTGGTCATCACACGAAGGAATAAAATACTAGGTTTAGCAGCCTAAGCAAGACAGCACATGTATATATAGTTTGAAAAATATTTGAAGTCACTAATAAAGCAGAATTTTTCAAAAATCAAGAAAATCCCCCCCAAAAAATGGACTTTCTCTTTTTTAAACATGTACACCTCTGTAGGCACACAAATTCTGCAAACAGTGTGATCTTTAGCTTTTTTATCAACCCGTCAGGAATACCACTTTTCAGGTGTGTTACTGCAACCTTGACAAACACAAAATTATTAAGCACATGTACATGTATTTCTTCAATTTTCCTGTATGGAAACACTGGCAGGATCGCAGAAATACTCTCCCTCCCCCTCCCTGTACTCAGTGTTGTTTGGAAGGACTATTAGGATTCATCAGGGGGTTTTTTGGTGGCAAAGCAACATTGATAAGGGGGAGAGGGGGAAAGTTCTGTCATGGTAAGTGGTTTTCACAGTCAAAGTTCTCAGTCATTCCAAAGTGTCTCAAATTAAAGTTTTGTCTGAGATTGTGATTGATACACATAATTTTGATCAATTAATGACTTTATCAATTCATTTTCATTTCTCTACTGCGTTGGCTGCTCAGGTGGTCAATGTAAATGCATGTGTGTGTGAAAAAAATGTGGTAAGAACTCTACAGAATCATATCGTTGTTTCCTGTTGATTATTAACAAAAAGCACCTCATCAAAAATTGGAAAAATTAAAACAGATGTTTGGGAAAACTCAAACACTTGCCTTTGATTTTGGTTAGTAACTAAATGTCCTCTCTTTGAGTGAAAACAGAAAGTGTTCTTTAAAAGCATTTTGTGTTTCTTGACTGCAGTTACTGATAGCACACAAAAACACTTCTAACAACAAATGAGCCCCTGCATTTCCTTGCATGTCATGTATTTTAAGAGTTTAAATCTACATTTTTCTACAGCTATATGATTTGGAAAACACAATGCCTGAGTTAATACCTTAAATCCTACAGCAAGAAGACCATGAAGTAGAAATATTACTGCCAGAACAATGCCAGCTACCTGAAAGGAAATAAATAAGATACATACATGTAATATTAACAAGTAAAAAAAGGTAAAGTCATAAAGACTATCTAATCTACTCGATTAAAGGAGCCATGAGGCACATCAAGGCCATTGCTAAACTCCAGTTTTCGTACTATGAAGCAACTAGGAGCTTCACAACTCCCCCTGAATGGGATGCTAGTCCATCACAGGATACTCAACATAAAGTGACTAGGAGTATTACAATACAATACAATAGTTTATTTATCCACATAACACTGAGGAGCTTACAAAAACTCGTTAAAACATGTATATGTATTACTACTTCCCCCCTGGATGGGATGCTAGTCCATCACAGGATACCCAGCATAAGTAACTGTGAGCATTACTACTCCCCCCCTGGATGGGATGCTAGTCCATCACAGGATACCCAGCATAACTAAGTGACTAGGAGCATCACAACATCCCCCTGGATGGGATGCTAATCCATCACAGGGTTACCCCCCCCCCCCACCCCCAGCTTTTCTGTTAGGATTCCCTAAAAGTTCTTTGGTACCCATTTATACTCCTGGGTAGAGAGAGACAAAGTGGAGTAAAGTTTCTTGCCTAAGAAAACGGCACAAAAAAATTATTGCAGAGACCAAGAATCAAGAAACCAAGTGAACGTTTTGATCTCACAATCACCACACTACTGTGCCTCCACCCATAATAACAAGTAGGGTGCAGTTTAAGTTTGTTTCAAAGGGAGAAAAATTGTACGTCACTGCCAGCTAAAGTAGGTGGCTATCTGAGAAACATTAGATAAAACAATCAAGACAAAGTAATTTCAATAGACACTTGAGTTCATATAGAAATTAGGATTGCACTACCATTAGCTGTCTTCTAATGAAACCACTTGCTGCTATAGCATTATGTTGAACAAGAAAGGTTCACCTTTAGCATCTCAAACTAAAAGCTCCGCACATTCAAAACTATAGTACGGTCAAGCAACATAATAAATTATTAAGTAACAGTAATGTTAGCATTTACCTTCTTGTCATCATCCTCAACTGCAGGCCAAAAGGTTAACAGCAAGACAGTACCTGGAAGAATTTTTTAAAGAGTAATTAAAAAAATGTTACAAAATGCCTTCTAAAACATATCAACTGGCAACAGTATTCAATCACACAAGTAAGACTTCAGGATGTTTATAAGACCTTTACATCGTCTAACCAATAACAAGGAAGTGGTCACTTCAACAGGGTGATTCTAGTAGGTGAGGTTACACCAAAACAATATTCTCTCACCTTTCGTATACGGAAAGCATACAAAAGGCACAAGACACCCATTTTGGGTGAAGTCTCCCCATATAAATCACCATAGAGAGCATCCTCTTCCTGAGCTGAACTTTAACTCACTTAACATAGTTCTAGCTTTTTGTCTGTGGATGACACCCCTGTAAAGCTATACTGTACCAAGCAGTTCTTTTCAGAACTCTCTTTCCTCTTACTCCGGGGGCAGAAAGAAGAGAGAACTGGGGAAGGAGTTTGTTGCTTCTAGCTTACCTGAAAGAGCCATTCCTAGCATGACAAGAAGCCATCTTACCCATTCCACAGGAACAACCCAAAGCACCTCGGATAAAAAAGATAAGAAGAAGAAGACAATAAGAATAATAAGGAAATTTTGCATCGTTATACAGATAAATTCTTGCTTTCATGGACACTGGTTGTCCAAACAAACACCTTCATTACTTTTACACTGCCATAGACATCGTGGTAAATCAATACTTCGTGGTTTTCTTTGAACTCAAGTTGTTTTCAATATTGAGTAGTTCCAGAAAATACCCATACTCCCCCCACAGAAGTTTTTTTTTTTGCTTTGCACCCCCTCCCCAGTAAGAAATTCCAGTTAAGCTTTATACTTTGCTTCTAAAATTTTGGCTTTTAAGACCTCCCTCCTCCCATGAATTTTCAATGACCTTCCATTGTGTGGGTATGGATTTTTTCTGGAACTACACATTATGTGAAACCAACTGTCACTGAAATGCTGAAAGGAAACCTGTTGTCTGGAATTCAAACACTCGATACCTCAGACCACTTAACAGCCCAAACAGAACCCATCTCTTTTGGATACCAATGAATGTACAGAAATTTAGTACAAATTTACATCAGTCCGACCTCTCCTTATTTACACCCCTATAACAGAAAGACACCCCCATAACAAAGAGAGACCGTTGCACAGGGATTTACCATTGGCTATCTCACAATACATTTTTTAACCTCTTGTTTCGCTTCCTTTAAGTTTTTAAGATAGTCGGATCCCTGTGTACTTTGTACTCAAGGAAATTTGCAAAGCACTATTGAAATAAAACTAAATATTTGAGAGTTCTACAACTTACCAATCTTGGAATATTCTGGAGTGTACTTCGTACTTAAAGAAATTTGCAAAGCACTATTGAAATGAAATTTAAAATTTGAGAGTTTTACAACTTACTGATATTGGAATGTAAATACATAGAGAATAGCCATAGACACAGAGTATTTCCAGGAATGAGTATCCTGCATTGCTCTTTCTCCAAAGAAAAACTCCCCAGAGAGCTGTGGGCACCAATGTGGCATATGAAAAGATAGCAACTGCAGCTAAGGTAACTGCAACAAGATCACATCAAACAAGAAATAATGTCACTGTTCAAACTATGTTGGATTAGAACACTCCTAAAAAGTTATGTACATGTATAGTATATGGAGCTGGACAATAAAAATTGCCCACTTGGCACTGGATGTGGAGAACAGAAAAATGTGGTATAGTTTTTTTTTTTTATTTATTTATTTATTTATTTATTTATTTATTTATTTTTTTATTTTTACTTTTCAACACAATACACTTAACAATACACGAAAAGAAAAATACAAAGGATAAATGAATAAAAAATACAGAGGTAACACTGCGATACACGTTTTACATAACTATTGTAACTAAATTATTGTCAGTAAAGGCTTCCATAAATTCAAAAAATTTTCTTTTTGTCCTTTCGCATGTGCGATTGTTCTTTGAATTAACATTTTTCCTTTTACTAACTCAAGAAAGAGAAGGAGATTAGGTAATTTGTGCTCATATTTTTGTAGAAAGACATGTCTTTTGCTAAGTAGTATATAATAATTAAAGATATAGGAGCCAGAACTTCCGGGATTATAGCCATACATTATTCCTAATTCATCAAAATTGTAATTGTCGTCATTTTGACTATTCCACCGAAATAAGACAGAATTCCAAAAGTCGCGTATACGGGAGCAGTTAACTAGCATGTGCGACAGTGTTTCTAATTCGTTACAAAATTCGCAAAGGGGAGATTCTGATATGTTCATTTTATATAGGAGGTTTCTGCACGGTAAAATATTATGAATTATCTTAAACTGAAATATACTTAGTTTCGTTTCCCGTGTTATTCTAAATGGTAGTTTATAAATTGCGCTAATCTTCATCTCTTCTACACCTAACCTTTGTAGCCTAGAACTAGCTAAAGGTTCTTTAAATTTCTTTTGAATAAGAATATTCCGGGCACTTTTACTGGTGAGTATTTGACCAGGAAGAAAAGTCGATTTTCTTTCCTGTCGATTCTCACCATTAGTAGATTGTAATTCACGCTTCCACCCTAATGGTATTGCTGCTATTAAACCCCAGAGGTTGGTAAATGGCGTAGCAAGGCCAAATTTTCTAAGAAAATTGCCGTATGAGAGGAATTTGCCGTCTTCTTCTAATAAATCTTTGATTCTAAGAATTCCAGCAACGTGCCAGTTTTCCCAGTATACAGATTTGCCTGCTATGGTTATGTTTTTATTATTCCAAATAATGGCTTCCCTAATGTCATGTTTATCTAAAGGGGCGGATTTAACATCATGAACTTCTGCCCAAGTTTTTAAGATGTCAATGTAGAAAGCTGGTATATTTTTTAGTTCTAAAAGACTTAGATCATAGCTACAGTCGAAAATGAGAGGGCCTCCAACATTTTTCAGATACCAGGATGGAATTATCATCCAATCCTCATTTGCACCATCTTGCATTCTCTTTACCCAGGCACATAGTAATGATTTTGTGATTATTTCATATTCTGGCAAATCTAAACCTCCTTTTTCTTTTGCTCCGATAAGCGTGTCTCTTTCTATTTTCGGTTTCTTACCGTTCCAAACGAAGTCTGCTATCAATTTTTTAACGGCGTCAATAACATAAGGTGGGGTGTGAAGACAGGCGCTAGAAGAAATGAGTTTGGATAAACCTAACGTTTTAGCTATTGTTATTTTTCCATACAGGGATAAATCCCTTTGTGACCATAAATTAAATAACTTCTTAACTTTGATTAGCTTGTCTACAAAATTTACTTGGTCGCACAAATTAAACTTATACGAGAAAGCGGTTCCTAAAGCTACTATTGGCCTTTGTGGCCACATAAACTCAAATGGCGTATCCTTATTTTGCACGTTTTTCCCCAACCATAAAGCTTCTGTTTTAGAAGAATTGAGTTTAAGTCCACTGCATTCCTCAAACAAGTTAAGCACCTCGAGCAGCTTCTCAAGGGAAGCCTCGTCTTTACAGAAGGCGGTTGTGTCATCAGCATACTGTGATAATTTGATTTCTTTGTTAGCAACTAGGATCCCTCTTATATCAGAGCGAGACCTTATCGCGCAAGATAATGCTTCAACAGCCAGTATGAAAAGGAGACCGGATAACGGACAGCCTTGCCTAACTCCTCTCTTGAGTGTGAAGGGTTTGGAAGCGTAACCATTGTTTATCGTACAGCTGGAGATATTGTTGTAAAGTGTTCTAATCCACACCTTGAAATCGAGTCCGAAATTAAAGGCATCTAAGGCTTTGTCTAGATACTCCCACTCTAAGCTGTCGAAAGCCTTTTCGAAATCTATGAACAGAGCGATACCTTCTAAATTTTGATCTGCCGTGTAATGGAGAATGTCCGATATGAGCCGAATATTTTCCCCAATGAATCTGCCTGGTAAATATCCAGTTTTGTGCATTATTAATAATATTTGGCAGGACCTTTTTTAAACGCATTGCTAAGGCTTTTGTGGCGATCTTGTAATCAGTGTTTAGAAGCGATATGGGTCTCCAGTTTTTTAGGTACGATAGATTTTTATCTTTCTTGGGAATTAGGCGTATAATTCCTTGTCTCTGTGATATGGATAACTCGCCTTTTCGAAACGCGTAATTGAAGCTATCTACCATAATTTTACCCAACGAGTTCCAAAAAAAAGTGTAAAATTCTGCAGTCAGACCGTCTGTACCAGGTGTTTTGTCTTTGTGGAAACTTTTTAAAGCATTCTTACATTCGTTTTCTGTTAATAAACCCTCACACAATTCTTTTTGGTGTTTGTCTAGCTTTTTAATACTCTCGTTCTCAAAAAATAAGTTGAACTTAGGATCCTCAACTTGTGGATTTAGTGACGAGTACAAATTTTCATAATAACGTCTTTGCTCCTCGAGGATTTCTTCCGGGTCGGTTATAGTGGAATTGTCATCTTTGGTCAGACTGGTGATACATTTATTTTCATAGTTTCTCTTCTCAAGATTGAGAAAATATTTGGAACTTCGTTCTCCAAACTCGTGCCAACGCGCTTTTGAGCGAATACATGCTCCTCGAGTGCGGTCGAAAGATAGTTTATCTAGTTTATTCTTGATGATATCGTACTCCTTGATTGCTTCCGGCGTTGTGCAATTCCCGCTTGTTTTTTGTAAACGTTGGGCTTCTTGCAAAAGAATTTTCTCGTAATTTTTCTGTTTTTTGGCTTTTTGTTTTGAATAGTATGTTGTGAACATCCTAATTTCCATTTTTATCATTTCCCATAAAAGGCCTTTGTCTTCGACGTGTATATATTTTTTAATAAACAATGGGATGTTTTCGGATAATTTATCTGTATATTCATTGTCTTCCAGAAGTGAATTGTTAAGTTTCCAGAAACCCGGTCCCCTTGGGTGTTGTAGTTGAGTTTGAATATCCATTGTAACTAAAGAGTGGTCGCAGTGCGGTGCGTATTTTATCTCGCAACTCTGCACGAGGGATTTTTGCATAAAATCTTTTGTAATCAACCATAAGTCTAGTCTGCATTTTATTTTCAAATCTCGAGTTCGCCAAGTGAATTCTTTTTCTTTTGGATGCAATGATCTCCACACGTCCTCTAAATTTAGAAGACTAATCAAATTCTTGATCTCTTCAATTACATTTTTTTTGAAAGATGTGTCACGGCCTCCCTCTTTGTCATTCTCGGATAGAGGGCAATTGAAATCACCTCCCATAATAATGTTGTTTTCGCTGTGCAACCGCTCCAAATGCTCTTTTAATTTGCTGAAAAATTTAATCTGTGCCTGGGTATCATTCGGTGCGTAAACATTTGTGCATAAAAACGTGAGATCTTCAATAACGACTTTGAGAATTAGTATTCTGCCGTCTTTACTCTGTAATATAGTTTCGGCTGAAACGTGTAATTTGGGATTGAAAAGAATAGCGACACCTTTGCTATGTTTACTTCCATGACTGAAATAAATTTTGGAACCCCATTCATTACTCCAGATTTTTTCTTGATCGGGGGAGCTATAAGTCTCCTGCAGAAAAATGACGGAGGCTCTCCTATTATGTAATTGTCTGAAAATAGCTCTTCTCTTTCTAGAAGCGTTTAGACCTCTTACATTAAGTGAAACAAAACTTAATTTGTGCATTTTACAAACGATAAATTGGTCATCTTATATTGGAAAGCCTAGATCGCAAAATTTGCTTGCCATGTGTATCGCTAACAAAACATACAAACATAAACTACAGAAACTACTAACAGTTTACCTCCAACGAGGTGTGAACTACTCGTAGACGTTGCCGTTCGGAGTTCCAACAACTTCGGGGTGAATATTGAGCTTCTGTTGAGCTCCGACAAAACAATAGACTTCTGTTCTTTATCTTTTTGCATTTCGTCAGCTTCTAGTCCTTCAAGTTTATCGCAGACTTTAGTTTGCAGGTATCACGTTCCTACTTGTGTGTGGATTCTTTATCTTTCTCCATTTCTTCTTTCAATCTTTTTTGCTCTTTCTCAGAGATGACTTTCGCTCTTCCGTTGCTGTCAACGCATTTCAAGATAGCTGGATACGCGATGAAGACTTTGGAGCCCGCACCTAGCTTCTTCTGTAAATATTTCCTTACTGGGGCGATCGCTTTTCGTTCTTCTTGGGTTTTCTTTCCGAAATCTTCACTTATGCCGATTAGCTTCTCGCCGAATGGGTTGTCTTTTAGTCTTGCAGCAGCATTCGAGAACACTTTCATTTTATCCGAGTAGCGCAAGAAGGCCACATGTATCGGTCTCGGTCTTTGTTTACCATCAATATCGCTCCGTGGCTTCGTTGGTGTTCGGTGAGCACGCTCGATTTCTAGCTCCCCGCAGAGCGTTTCCAAACCCATGTCCGTTGATATAAAATTCTGAATAAAGCTTATGCAGTCCTCTCCTTCGGCCTTCTCTGGTATATTGTAAAACACCAGGTTGTTCCTCCGTGACCCATTTCGAAGGTCTTCAACCTCCTTTTCTAGCGCTTCGACTCTGCTTTTATCGGCTTTCTGTTCCGTGGCTATCTTTACTTCTTCAACATCTTTCGTGATAGAATTTAGGCCGTTTTTGATTTGGGCGACTGTATCTTTAAGTTCTTTAGATTCACTTTCAATTTTCTTTAGCCTCTCGTGTATTTGCTCCAGCAAGTCGAACTTCTCTAGTTTCTCTAGGAAAAACTTCAGCATCATGGCGTCGCCCGCTTCGTCACCCGCGTGCATCACTTCTTCGTCTTCGCTGCTTGGAACGCGAAACCGCTTTTCGCTTGGTTTCTTTAAGCTCATTGACCTTGTGCTTAAGCTTATTAAACTTTTGCTTTATACTAGCCTAACGATGTTGACGAAATTAGCTAGTAAAACGACATATCGCCGGAGCTCAATCAAAATACGTCTAATCCATCGGGCCGCGCATGTCATGTGGTATGTGGTATAGTTAATTACCCTGACATGTACAACTTTTCAAATTTTTTTTCACTCAACTGTCAGATCACTGAATGCAACAGGTCGCCCAGTTTGCTCCTGAGGCAAACTGGCAACTGTGGGCAAACTGGCCACACGTCTATCCTGGTATCCCAAATAATATAACCTTTCTGTCTTAAGTGAGAACTGAAAATTAAAGAGCATTGTTATAAAAACCTACCTTTATGAAAATCATAAACCCAGTCATGGTCACCAGTATTAACAAGGTAGCTTGCAAGATTGCCAGTTATAGCAGTTGTAAACACAAGGGTGGCACAAACCCAGAAGGGACCTGAAAAACATATAAGAAATAAATCAGAAACTCATTTTTAGGTTCAATTGATAAATGATCATTATACAATTAGATCCTTGTCCCTGGCTGGGTTAACTATAATTATTAATAACACTACAGTAGGACAAGCACACAAACTTTAGGCTTTAATATCAGAACCAAGCCCATTGTGGGGTTTACATTAAAATTTTGAGAAGGAGGGCAAAAAGGCTTTCATACAAATTCACTAAGATGCTCAAAAACAAACCAGAATGGAAAATCGTGTTGGTCAACCTGCCTGACGCCCATGCAGCCCTCAATACGACTCTGCACCAGCACAGGGAGTGTAAGACTTTTGATTTTGATGGTCAAACTTTGTCATTATTTAACTCAAGGTTTGACCCTGCAAAAGAGTATAAGAACAAAGTCTGTGTCCAACTTAACAAGCCAGATGGATCATCAGGGTTGGTTGCACAAACAACCCGTACGAAAATTTGCGGCCTGACCGAGCGAGATTCGAGCCCGATTCAGGCCATAAAGTCATTTTTAAGGCGAAAACTGAGCGAGACAAAGCGAGACAATGATTCTGTCTTGCTTGTGCGACTGAACGAGACATTTGTCTGGCTGTTTTATCGTCGATAATATAGTGTGTGTGAACGTGATAAAGAGTAAACCGAAAATATTAGTTTTTGCAACAGTAGCGAGACATTTGTCAGGCCCTGTTATCGGCCATAACATACCCTAGGGGCATAAACTATTTAAGCATATCACTGCTTAAAAGCTGCGATGAGAAAGCAGGTAAAATTGCAAACTACAGGTTTTATCGGCCATGCTTAACACTGCATGAACGCTGTAGATAAAATTGTGAAGCTTATATTTTTCAGCCCGAACTGTACCTTGTATAGGGGATATTTTGGATCACCACTGTCACGTAGTATGTGTTAACAGCACGCAACATTTACAGGTTAACAGTAGTACGATCTTGGAATCATTCTGTTTTCTTGATGTTGATATTCTAATTTTCTTCCCCACGAGACTGTCACAAAAGTTGTCATTTCAGAAAAAAGGGCGACGTGGTCGTAAACTCAAGCAGGTCAGTGAATTGAATATAAAACCTCAGCTCTGGGTTGCTAAGGAGTCATGTTACATTAGCACATGATCAGTCGGCAGGCTTTTCCCTTGCACGCAAGAGATCAAAATTGCTTTAAAGAGTAAGCATTCGTTTTCTAACACTCTTGATTTGGAAACTCCATCGCCTATCTTTCAAGTTATCCCCTTGAAAAGATGTTTGTTTTAAGGTAACACCGCCAGATGACCTATCCACTCGGAATCCCTGCGTCATTGGCCGTAAAATGATCGCAATGGAATGCATCAAACAGTCGTTACTTTGGCCGTCAATACAATGTATTTCAAAATTCATCATTTTGTCCATTGTGAAGTTCGGCTAGCCTTGAAAATCTGGAAGCACAACTTTTACATGTATATGTGAACTGGAAAACTTTCAAGCAGAAAGTTAACAAGAAAAGAAGTTGAGCTTGGAGATGCACACAAAGCAGAAAAAAAATCGCTGTTGTAAAGTTGTATGGATGCGACGACGAGATTCATTTTGGGAATGTAAGCTTATGTTTCCACGTATGTTTCGTACTTTAGCTACTAATTTTCAAGATGGCTCATGGATTTACCATTTGATGGATTTTAAAAGCAGAGGGATGTAAGAAGTGTTCTCTCAAACTGGTTTGCATCAGGAATACTACGATTTTCATTAGATCTTCCACCGCTAGAAAAGTTCGTTGCAATTTGCTGGTAAGTTACCGCTTTCTTCTCCCGGGAGAACATTTGTATTTCAGCTATGAAAATGTTTTTGTGAGCTCATTTCATTAACTAAAGGTGGAAACAAACAGTGTTGATAGGGTATGTGTACCTATATTAAATATAATAAGAGTGTTTGGACTTGCAAGTCGAAGTCGACCATATATAATTTTCTGTTTACTCTAAGATGTTTTCATCCGACGCGATCAGGAACTGATGTAGCAAAACTTAATTCGGGGCTGACATTAAAGGTTTGTTAACACTGTCTTTGTTGCTGAACTTATTATTTAGAGAAATGATTGTGTATAAATTACTTTGTTAAATGTGCTTTTTGAAGTTGTATTACTAGTAAAATGCTGAGCGATCACAGAGAACGTTAGTTAAAGCATAACAAAATTTCGCTATAGACGTCACGGCCATACAAATGTCTCGCTCCCTTCTCGTCCATTTATAGAATAACTCGCGTTTTGTCTCGTTCATTGGCGTAATTTTTTTATGACACGAATCTCGCCGGTTTATCGCCAAGAATTTCGCCCAAATGTCACGGCCATAAAAATATCTCGTTCTATTCTCATCCATTTATCGTTCAATTTTTATTGCTCCTGTCAGGCTGATTATCGTCACGCTCTGTCTCGCTCACCAACGGTATTTTGTGTGGCTTGAATCTCGCTCGTGTCTCGCTCAGAATTTTCGTACGGGAAATAACTTGGACGAGACACCATTACATGTACTTCATACAGTATGAGTGCGATGCTTCTACAGGTTTACCAGCAACATTTTGGCAAGCTTCCCTTAGAGAACATTTCAGTCCACAACTGTGTGGAGAGATAGCAAGAGAGTGAGATACAATATTTCTAATTAGTACTGCTTACCATACAAATCAGGATTGGGACGAATGAATGAAACAAGGTAGTTTTTCCTGTATACGGGTACCATTGATCCAATAATTCTCCTGCCAACCTGAAAATAAATCAAACCACTGAGTAGTGAATACTTTTTTTGCCAGGGCTGTTGTTGAGGCTTTTCCCTATAATCTCTCATTACCAGATGGTATTCCAAGGTTAACCACAACATCAGGCAAAATATGTACAAGATGCTGAGAAAGAGTAAGCTTCAAAGTTGTTATGAGAAAGAGTAAGCTTCAAAGTTGCATGGCCGTGGCATAGCGAGGAACTAAGAGCCACAGAAAAAATAGTATGCTTTTCAACCACCAATGACAGTTGATTTTTTCCCTTCACTTTTACACAACAGGCGTCTGGAGGTAAGGTATTCATACTAACTGTAAGTCGGTACAGTATAATCATGGTGAGTGTAGTCCTGAGAAGGACTGTTTGTGGTGACACTGACTAACTTTTCAACAACCTGAGCAGGAAGTCATCACCAGAGTTAAGTATGGTAAATTGTGAATTGTCAGTAGATGTCATACATGTAAGTCTCTGGTTGTGGTCCTGGCGTGCGTTTCTCAAAAGTGCTGAAACTTTTTCGGGTTGATTTCGGGCACGATAATTCACACTGTAACTTGTAAACAAAGAAGTTTCTAAGCTTGAAACTTTGCTATAAGTTTAACATTTCTTATCTCAAAGATGAGCTAAAATAACAGCTTTGTAGGGTGAGTGGTTCACATTTTTACCAATGGTTTTTCGGGGCCAAAAACTTTTCAATGCTTTTGAGAAACACGCCCCTGTTTGGTTAACGAACTCTCATGGTTGTTGGTCGTCTATCAGCTTAGCCATGACCACGCTCAGGTTATCAAAACATCAGTCAATTTAACCACACTCAGTCCCTCTCCGGACTACACTTACCTGGACGATCATACTTTAATGACTTGTGTTATGACTCCTTGATTCAAACCATTTACAATCAAACCATTCTTAGCACAAGTGATGTTCCTTACTTGGTAGGTATCCACGTCAAAAAAAGTTTGGTAGTATTCAAATGTCCAGAACGGAGGCTGTTTTCTTTGTCCAGCTAAAAGCTAAAAAATATAAAACCTGTTTTAAACCACAAATGTTTTAGTACAGCACTGCATTTTCAAGACTTTTTGGCATCTGCTGGTAAACTGCTGGCAGTCTGCTGATTATCATTGGAACACTTCTGCGTGGTCACAAAAGTAAAATAAATAAAACTCAATGCATTTTGATTATTAAATAAGTTAGTACTGGTAAGATACATAATTTAAATAAATAAGAACTACGTGAAAGAAATGGCTTGTTCTCATTTCAGTAAGAAACCCAAAGATAAGCGCTGACAGTGACCAAAATGAAATTTCCCTTCACGTTATCAATACTTGTTCAGACATTCAAGTGATGAGAGTAAAGAAAGTGATCACCAAGGACAAGATGTCTTGATATCTAGACAAACTCTTCCCACTAGTTCCATAAGAAATGTATGGAGAACAGAAAGGAGAATATGCATTTTTATATCAGGGCTTGAAGGGTTAACAAGTGAATGGAAGCAGCAGCTAGTAAGAGGACAACTTTGAAAAGGAAGGTTGGGTGATCCTCCATCAATGACAATGATTGAATTAGATGTTTAACTAACCTCTGTTTTGTCTTCTTCATCATCTACAAATAAAAGATAAAGCAAAATCAAACAGGTAGATTTAAAAACAGGCAAAGGAAGCAAGATAAGCTTTCATTCCATACACTACTCACAAAGCACCAAAATCTAAGGAGTTGGAATGAGTCTAAGGGACCTGACCCCCATCCCTTGCCCACATTTTCTAATCTTCCCAATATTCCTCTAATTCATAATCCATTAAGATAGCAGCTAGACATTTTGTCGATCATAAATATTCAAACCCACTCACCCCAAAGTATGCTTGCATTCAGGCTACATCCAACAACAAACTCAAACGGCACATTACCAAGTATAAAAACTGAACACACAACACATTGGTAGGAGGCTAGACTGCTATAACCAAAAAATGTCTCCTAATGCACCCTTAAGCCCAATGGCTTATGTACTGCAACAATGCACCTTTTATCCCTAACAGGCCTCTTTCTACAGACTAACAGCATTCAACTGAAGTATGCTATCGACGTTATTTGATAAACTAACCATCAGAGAAGTCCTCTAGTGTGTGTGTCCTGATGTTACTGGGAGCTGTACCTGCAGGTTCATCACCAATATTACCACCAGTGTTCAGGTTATTGACATCATCTACTTTGGTGAAGTCTACAAGAACAAGAACAAATTACTTTTCTAAATAGTTCAAGCTCATGGGTCTCAGCAGTCTGACAAGTCAATTATGATCATCTGGTGGGGTAAAAGTAGCATAGGGAAGGATTGCAGGATGCTTTGAAAATAATAACATGAGTGGAAACCAACTTCGGAATCATGATACTAGTCTAACCCAGATGATTAAACTAGACTGACAACAGCTAACAGATGAAAAAGAACAAGATGGTAACATCCATATGGCCATTTTCATCAGCTTTTTTTTTGGATGGACGACAGTGTACAGTCAAACCCCAATGTGTTGTTCCAGAAAATATTGATACCTCCCCTATGGACATTTTTTGGTTTGAACCCCCTCCCCACCCTACTGGAAATTCTAGATTAGCATCATACTTTCCTTTAAAAACTTTGGCTTTTGAGATGCCCTACCCCCTTGGAATTTCCAATAACCATCCATGGGGTGGGTATGGATATTTTCTGGAACCACACAATACAATGAAGTGCCAAGGAACTGGCAAAATGTGTTTATTATATTGGGGTGCTTTTCCATACATTACAGTGCTTCCAGAAAATATCAAAACCCCCACCTTGGATGGTTACTGGAAATCCCGAGGGGAAGGTGGTCTCAAAAGCCAAAATTGTAAAAGGCAAGTATGAAGCTAAACTGGAATTTCCAGAGGGGTTGGGTGTTCAATCCACAAAACCATCGCATGGGGAGGTAGGAATATTGGCTGGAACAACACATTTTACTATTACTGGGGTAAAGAATATGGTTTGTTATAGCACAGTCTTCTTTATACGTTATATAGGGGTTTGTTATTTCAGATTCCATTGTACATGTACACACATGGAAGAATCAATGAAGATGAAAGAAAGCATGAAAAAGATGCCCTAATATAACACCAGAAATTCAACAAACCTTGAAATTTTAAGTCTTCCATTCCTTCAACATCACCCTCCATCTAAAGCAGGTAATTAATCAAGACTGAAATCATGTTCTGGTTACTCATTATTGAAAGGCGCGATAAAACGTTCTTTTTAAAAGTGTTTAATGGTTGTTCTGTCATTTTCTGATCACGTCCAAACTAAAATTAAAGGCAAAAACTAAACTTAAATTTCACAATTTAGCGCCATAAGTTGCTTGCTACGTATCTTTGGTAATAGCTATTTAACTTTCCGTAAAAAACTGCTCTTTGCATTAGCTGTATATCTAGACAAAGGATTCTCATATACTAAAAATAAAATGCTACTATATCACTAAGGTATAGGTCTTGTGTTCAAAATGCAGCAAAAAGTTTGAATTACATCTTTATAAAAATCAGAAAATTAAAAAGAAAATAAGAGGCTGCTAGGTTTTATTTCTGAATGTGTTTTCTTCTGGGGGAATAAACAGGAAAAGTCAAAATACAACTTACTTTTACGTCCACAAGTCCTGATTCGTCGTCGCTGTCCGCCATTTTGAATTTATTTTCGGCAATGCGCATGACTGATAAGAACAGCCGCTGTCATGGACACGTCACAGCACGTGCAAAAATTCTCGCGGGTTCATGTTTATTTCACCGTTGTCTTGCATAATCGTTTGTTTTGTGCCGTAAAAATGATCATTCCCTGTTTGTATTTAAAACAGGGAAGCCTTGTAGACCCAAGCAATGGACAAAGCGTCAAAGATGTGCCTTCATACCTTGAGAAAGTCTCACTGTGCCCAGAATTTGCCATGGTGTTCTTGGATACGGAGAAAGAGACCAAAGAATTTGGAAGGAAACTTGTCGATATCGGGTCCTGTTGTGTTGAATGTGAAGCTGGGAATGAAGACGAGCTGATCAATTTGTTGGACAGCGGTGTAAATCGTGTTATCATTCGCAAAGATCGTCTAACTGGTTTTTCCGAATTTATATCTAAAGAGAGAATAACTTGCCAATTGTCAGGGGCAGAAAACCCCATTGAAGAGTTGACAAGGGAGATCAGCAGCATAAGAGAGAGAACCTCCTGTTTTCTGTTGCCCATGGACATTTCTAAAGTAGATGAACAGTCACTTGTTGAGTTTGCAAAGGAAATAAAAAACATATGCGGTGATGCCAGACTCATATTGTCTGTTAATTTGTGTGAGGTGATTTCATACACTTCAATTTCAAAGCTCCACAGTCTTGGAATTGACGTGCAGATAAGTGCAAAGTGTCTATCAAATGAGCTTAGCCTTGGACAGATCATTTCATCATGTCTCAAAAGTGACCGCCCTGATGGACTGTTTCCCACCCTAGTGGTAAGTGCTGGAATGGGGGAGTGTGCATTAATGTCAATGCACAGTGGGGGGGGGGGGGGGGGTTGAGAGGGGGATATCAGGTTGTGAGTTTAACGTTGGACTCTGGGAAAACGCACCACACCCTTATCCAAAATTTTGAGGAGTACCTTTCCTCCCTCCCCATTCCCATGTGATTATGGTGTTTCTGTTAGATGTCTGTGGGACAATCCCTGCTGCATTGTTCTTGTTTTTTTGTTTTGTTTTTTGTTTTTTGCATTTTTTGGTTTTAAATTGTTTTCATTTTTGTGTGTGCAGCAACCTGCTATTGCCAAACTCATAATAATTAATACAGTGCATTTTCTTTAAAATTAACCCATCTATCATGTGCAAACACAATCTATTAAAACGGACACTCTTTATGGTCCTGCTTATGTAAGTGGAGAGGGAGGCTGGGGTGTCACAGTGTGTAGCAATAGAAAAAAGTAACAAGTTCTCAACATACACTCAGCCCCCTACATAACTGCTATTATTATACCACCATACAGCCCCACTGATGTCATAATTCTATAGAAAATGCATTAGCGAGTTGATGTGTGTAGGGCCGGATGGGTTTACACAAGCTGGTCCGGAAAAAGCTGTCTGGCACTGCACACATCATTGGTTCATTCAGTGCATGCTCCTTAACATTCATTGAGTATTTACCAGCATTATTTTGTTATTTTCCAGCAACATTGAGCATGTGAAATGGTGATAATTATATAATTTAATACTTATTGCCTAAGGTTGGTCAGGCCAGATGGGAAAACAGTTGGCCCTTAGTCGTGGGCTCAAACCTTGCTCCACTCAGCCAGCTAGCTAATAAGTGTCAATAAGTGCATAGTGTAAACTCACCAGGAGTTATAAAGGTACAGTAGTGTTCACATTCCTTTGCAGACTGATGAGCACAATGTGGCTTTAGGCCTGTGTTACTCCAGCATTGAAAGCATTCAAGAAGCAGTAAACACCAAAAAGGGTGTTTATTTCTCTAGAACAAGAGGATTGTGGAGGAAGGGGCTGACGTCAGGAAATGAACAGGCAAGTAACATACAACTGTACAACTACTGGAGCTTAATCCTTTCTCTTTTGGATGACATGACTAGAAATATGATACTCCCCATTGGATGAGATAATAGAGAAATTTAAGCACAGACATTCTTCTGCCACGGACAACAGTCAGAAGTTTTAAGGGTTTCTTTTTTACCCGTTCTGATGCTAACGCGTCCAAAAGAAAACAAGAGTATTTCAGCCTTTGGTGAAGGGCAGAAACAATCTAACAAAGGAAATACTCAACCTCCAGTTGACGCCCATGGCTCAAAAACACCTTTGCAGCTTAAGTTCCCTATTTACAGGGTTATCTCTGTTGATATCATTCTGGAAGGCTCTCAGATAGTAGGGGGGCAAACAGAAAGGAAACACGAAAATAATACATGCAAGGGAGCCCAGGGAAAAAGGGGGGGCGGCAGTGCCCTCTCCCCAGCCCCACACCCCCCACACATTTTTTCGCACTCACTTTCTCAATTCGCGCTTTCCCCACTGTCTCGGAGCCTGGAACACTTTAGCTATAGCTAGAAGATATTAATATTTTACCTTCTTTTGAAATTGTATGATTTTTTATTCTACTTTTCTTTGCAGGATTTGTTGAAGGTTTATTTAGACTGCGATTCTGACACACTAAAGTTTGTAGTGCGACAACAAGGTCAAGGCTTCTGCCATCTAGACACTTGGACTTGCTTTGGAGAAAGTGGCAGATTACCCTCACTCATGAGAACGTTAATATCACGGAAACAGTCGGCACCTCCTGGATCCTACACTGATCGCCTTTACAAAGACAGTAAGCTGCTGCATGCGAAGATTCGTGAGGAGGCAGAGGAACTGTGTGAAGCAGAAAGTAAAGAACACATTGCAGCAGAAGCAGCTGATGTGCTGTATTTTAGTTTAGTAAAGTGTGCAAAAGCAGGTAAGCAGCCCCAATATCCACATGTATATTCTCCTCACTGTTCTCCATACACATCTTGTGTTACCAGTTGGGAGAATTTGATTAATCATCAACACATTTTATGTCTGGTGATCATTTGCTTTATTCTCATGACATGAAAATTTGATCAACTAGTGATATTGTAAGGAGAAATTAGATGCCTGTCACTCTTGGGGCTTAAAGTGTTAACCCTATGAGCCCTAGTATCAAAATGTATGTTCTCATCACTGTTCAATGTGCTAGTTGGGAAAACTTGCACAAACATCAAGACACTTTATGTTTGGTGATCAAGTAGAGATCTGGTACAACTGGGTTAGAGAAAACAACCTTTGTTCACCGAGGCCCTTAATTTTCAAAGAGGCAAGTGAAATGTGAAGTTAACTTTTACTTCACTTTATGATTTTTTCTTTTTTTTTTTCTTTCAGGAGTTTCTTTGACTGATATTGAGAAAGTGCTTGATCAAAGGTCACTCAAAGTCAGACGTCGTCCTGGCAATGCAAAGCCTGG
The DNA here is from genome assembly GCA_964030785.1 of Siderastrea siderea. Lineage (NCBI taxonomy): Eukaryota > Metazoa > Cnidaria > Anthozoa > Scleractinia > Rhizangiidae > Siderastrea > Siderastrea siderea. The sequence goes on along the minus strand of OZ034976.1, from coordinate 28,816,178 downwards.
CAAACTCTCTCACTGCAATGGTGATTCAGTTAACATAGCAAACAAACCTGCCACTCCTCAAACCCACCCTCAGGATGCCATCTCCGACTCAATTTTGAAGAGCTATGATTTTCAGACACTTGGTGAAAAAGAATTACAAGGTCTTTGCAAACGTCCAGCAGTGGTTGATTCAGCAAAGCTGGAGTCTATTGTGAGACCTATCTTGGCAAATGTGCAAACCAATGGAGACAAGGCTTTGTTGGAATTGACAGAAAAATTTGATAAAGCCAAACTGGACAGTCCTGTCATTGATGTTTCAGAAATAAATGAACCAGTTCTGGACAATGAAGTGCAGAATGCAATTGACTTGGCTTACAACAACATCTACAAGTTTCACAAAGCACAGTTGAACCCAGAACCTCTTGTTGTGGAAACTTGTAAGGGTGTGGTTTGTTCACGTCATGTTAGAGCTATTGAGAAAGTAAGTTATTTTGACCTCTAATAGGCTCATTACACTTTAAAGAGCCTTTCAAATTGCATTTAACTGAGTCCTAGGAAACCTGCAGAATAATTAGTTGCCTGTGGTCCCTCTGTGGCATTGGAAAAACCTAACACAGAAGAACCCACTTAATGCAGCCTCCATAAGCCACAAAAAGTTAGTGATGTGGTGGTCAGATTAACAAGGATAGGTTTTGATTAAAAAATGATTAATGGCATCATGGATGTTTGATCAGGGTGAAAACTGGGTGTTAGAGGGGGGGACCAGAAGTTGAGATAATGGGAACTAAGGGCAAAGACACAATGACCTGGGAAAAATGGACTTTCTTGATATAGTAGGAAGGATTAGAAATGTTTTTGTGTGTGCGTTGTTGTTGTTTTACCTTTCTGTGCAAAAATGCAAAGAGGGGAGATACCAGGGTAAGAGTAAGTACCAGGAGTAAAGGTTACTGGAGGCAGTTTCTTGGTGTTGCAATTCTTGTGATCACCAAGACAATAAAGAATACCCAAAACTAACACAATAGTTAACCAACAAACACATGGAAGTTCAGACCCCTCTGCACAATGTCGATCCCTATTCCATACTGCCCTCTACTCTCCCAAGTTTATCCTCAGAGAGCTCACATAATAAATCTACTCTGGTTTTGTACCATGCCAGCTGATACATATTAAAATCATGTCAGATCCTCTACCTTAATATAATACGCCATTTTTTAATTTCTCAAAACAATTCTTATCATGCTAATTTTCTCCAGGTGGGCCTTTATGTACCTGGAGGAAGTGCAGTGTTACCGTCCACAGCTCTGATGCTTGGTATTCCAGCTCAGGTTGCAGAATGTGCAGAGATCATCCTGGCCACACCTCCTAAACAAGATGGCTCAGTTTCTCCAGAAATACTTTACATTGCAAAGAAAGTTGGAGTGTCCAAAATATTACTTGCAGGTGCGTGTTTTTAGAATGCGTGTAGGAGTAATGGTTGAGTGAGTCACATCAACATCATCATCAACATCATCGTGATGATGATGATCATCATCATCATCAACATCTTTGTCATCATCATCGTCATCATCATCATCATCATCATTTGTTGTATTTTTTCTCAAGGCCACCAAGGCCATAAACTCAAGCAACGGTCAGTGTCCATGAATGCAGGCTCTAACTGTCTAACATTTGAGCTACTCACGTGGTCACATGACCCTCCAAAAGAAGTACTGGGCAAAAGTTTTAAAACCCCCAAAATACCAAAAGCACAAATTATACCCCCACAAAAAATACTTAATTCGCACATCCCAGTCACTTGTAAATCCAAGTACCCAACTGGGCTGGCTTTTCATTAACTGGATGATAACATCATTGTTTTAATGTGCTGCTTGGTTTTAGATGAAGAACTGCCAGTCAGTAACTAATGATTTGAAAGGATACTTCTTACATTGAACTTGAGTGTTTTTCATGTCTGATCTAGGTGGAGCTCAGGCAGTTGCAGCAATGGCATATGGAACTGAAAGCGTACCCAAGGTGGACAAGCTGTGTGGCCCTGGAAACTCATTTGTTACCATGGCAAAAATGTTGGTACAAAATGACAGTTCAGCATGTGTCAGTATTGATATGCCAGCAGGACCATCAGAAGTTATGGTAAGTTGATGACGAGGATGATGATGATGATGATGATGATGATGATGATGATGATGACCCAAGTGGCATCAATTTTGAAGGCCCAAATAATTTTTTTCAGGATGTGGGAAGGGCTTTAAAATGGATGGGGAAAATAGAAAATGTAAGGTTGTTATACAGGCAGGAAGAGTGCGAGAAGGAAACAAAACAATGGCTGACAAGTCGGCCGACAGTTAAAAAGTGATCATTTTGTAATCGGACATTAAATAAAATGACGGCGTGTTTTGTTTCCTTCAGGTAATAGCTGATGACAGTGCAGATCCTTCATATGTTGCAGCTGATTTGTTATCCCAAGCAGAACATGGTCCTGACAGTCAAGTGGTTTTAGTTGCTGTAAATTTGACTGACAAACAACTTGAGAATATTCAGGTCAGTTACTTAAGTCATCATCCTTCAGACAGATACTTATTGGTCCTGTTGGGGATCTCAAGTTAAGGCTGGGTTTTGAGGAGTACCAGCCTAGGGAGTGGCACTCTGCCTAGAGGATGGGTGGTCATTTGTGGAGGTCCCTTGATACTTCAGGTGTTAAAAAATAAACTCAAGCTGTAAGTGGTTTGAACCCAGGAGTCATATCATAAGTCGGTGAAGTATGATCATCCAGGTGAACATAGTCCTGAGAAGGACTGTTTATGATGTCATCAAAGTCATCACAAACAGTCCTTCTGAGGACTGCAGTCACCCTAACAATCATACTTCACCATCTTATAAAAGAATAAATGACCATTATTTAATAATAATTACCTCAACTTGGCACCCATATTTAAGTGTTCCTCCTTAAATAACCCCCTCACCTGGTGTTTTGAACTTGAAATAACCTCCATATCCTTGCCAATGGAAAGAAGCTAAAAATGGTAAAAAAAGTATTTTAATTTACTCCGCATTTATCTCCAGAGTGAAGTGGAAAGTCAAGTAGAGAGACTTCCTCGTGAAAAGATTGCTAGAGAAGCTTTGTCAAAAAGCTTTGTGATCAAAGTACCATCCATGAGGGAGGCATTGTACTTCAGCAACAAGTATGCTCCAGAACATCTAATCATTAACACACAGGTGAGAGTGAAATATTTCCTGGAACAGGTAACAAACATTGAATGGTCTAACTGACTCCACCCCACCTTCTAAAGGAAGTTGAAATTACACAAAGTAAATTGTAATTTGGAATCTCCACTTGTTTTTTGTTTGTTTGTTTGTTTGTTTTGTTTCAGTTGGTGTGTTTGTTTGTTGTTGTTTTGTTTTGTTTTTGTTTTCTTTTTTTCTCTTTTTTTTTGCAGAGATAAAAACTAAAGTACTTCACTGTTTTTAAAAGAGTCAGTTCAGTGGTAAGGTTTAAAGGGTACAAAGACCTGTCCCATCTCCAACGAGAAGTGGAAAATACATTTTCCTCTTTAGAGCCAGTGAGAAGCCTTGTTAGTGCCAGGCAAGGCTTAATAGTAGAGGGAGGGGGCGACTCCCTCTTCCCCTCAAGCTTAAGTTGTGTTTCTTTTCACCTTTATTCCACTAAGAAACCTAGCTGTTTAAAGGCAATCTCAAAAACTAAATAAACACCCAAAAAAGGTAGCTGAAGGTCAACTGCCAACAATATAGTTATGTCTGTTTTATACTAGAAGAGAATATTTATTTTAATTTAACGCTACAGCAATAATTCTCATCAGAATAGTTTTCATGTCAATGTCTTGCTTTTGTTTTAATGTGTTTGCTCTTTAGAATGCTGAAGATTGTTTGAAAGATGTACATCATGCAGGTTCAGTGTTCCTTGGTCCTTATTCTTCAGAGAGCTGTGGAGATTATGCCAGTGGCACAAACCACACCCTCCCGACATATGGCTATGCGCGCATGTATAGTGGCGTATCCACAGCAACATTCCAGAAACACATTACAGCCCAGCGCATTTCCAAGGAGGGATTGGCCAACATTGGCCCAGCAGTGGCAACACTTGCCGCTGTAGAAGAGTTAGATGCTCATCGCAATGCAGTATTAATTAGGCAGGGACAATTAAACTGATGTAATTCGTGGGTAGTTGAGGAAGGAAGGCTTTAACTCAGCCTAGGAAATAATTAATACGAATTGAGAAATGCTTTAGTTAGATTTGCATCAAATAATTTGGTGAATTTCTGTGACCTTAACCGATTTGCAAAGCAATTATGAATTTCTATCGTTTTCACAAAAAAACAGTATTATTTGCATAAAATGCTAGCCACGTTACTCTTATATGTGATGCTTTCCAAAGTAAAGCACATTTGGATATAATTGAAAATTAATATGAGGTTTCATATTAAGGTATTCATATCTGGAGATAATGTATACAAAACCACCAGCATGTACGCATGGCCACAATAAGAAAATAATGTCGTAATTTAGTTTCAAACATTACATGTTTTGTCATAGAACATTTGAAGATTAGCTGGGCATTACGTGAAATTAGCTGTTTGTTATGAAGTTTAGATGACAGTGTGCTTAACTGTAGTTAAGTTTAAATCTTGTTAGTGTTTGAATAAATGTAACCCAATGGAAAACGTGTCTGAAAGCAAACTCGTTTCTGATCAACACTCAACGTTTGCGAAAGTTCGCCTAAATTCAAACTTCAAATGTTCGATGACAAAACATGCCATTTTTTTGGTGAAGTGGACGTGCTCGGATAAAAACGATACATGCACTTAGTGTAAATCTAATTATTAATAGTCTCCTGCCAGAATTAAATGAGACAATTTCGGTGGGGTGCTTTGGTCATATTTTCAAACAATAATAAACGGAAAATAACGACCTCAAAAGTAACTTGACCTTTCTATTCGAAAAGCCCTGTATAGCTGCTTCTGTGAGTACATTTGTAGAACGGTCAAAGAGTGGTTTCTTTAAGGGAACCTTGCAGAAGAGGTAGAAGCGTAGAGCTCTTTGAAAACTTCTACGCATGTGTTAGCCTGTTCCAGGCTCTGAGATAGTTGGGAAAGCGTGAATTGAGAAAACGAGAGCGAAAAACGCGTGGAGGCTGCCCCCATTGTCCAGATCCCGCGCGTCTTATTTTCGCGTTCCCTTTCTAATTTTCGTGCCGTTCCAACTATCTGAGAGCCTCGAACAGGCTACGCATATGTTTGACTTTCTCGCGTCGCCTTCATAAGAAAGTGCGAGACACTAAAGTCTGCGCGTGTACGAGCGCGCGAGAAAAGGGTCTGGCACCCAGGGTACATTTGGTACTGTTCGAATCAAATGAATTGGCCCAAATATGGTACACCTTTTTTAACCAAACGAGCGAGCCCCTGAAAGTAACAATACAAAGAGGTTGTTAATTCTAAAAGCAATGAGAATTGTTACCGTCGGTCTTAAATTTTAAAACGGAGTTAACTTAAATATCTCCTAACTCTTGCTTACACACGAAATGAAAGTTATATTTCATATTCTTGTAGCTCCAAGTTGAGAGATTTTTAGTGTTAACTCTGTGTATTCTTATTTTAAAATAAAGTAAATCTCGCCAAAAAGACTGCAAGCTTAAGTTTTGTATTGGCTTATAGTTAAAAAGAGTGGGGGCGCAGTGGTTTAGCCGTTAGCACAGGGCACCCAGATTTGGAGGTCGGTGGTCCCTACAAACGAGTGGTTTTCTTTGGTAAGAAACTTCACCTCACATTATCTCTCTCCATTCAGGTGTATAAATAGGTACCGGTGACATACTGCTCGGGTAACCCTGAGAACAATACTCTCAGTCGCTTCATGCTACAGAAACTGGGTTAAGTTCTGTCCGTGTGGGCCTTTTGTTGCTCGTGTACGACTTAACCCTACTGGCCCAATAGTGATCAGCATCAAATTTCTTCTCATCATACCAGTGTATTATTACAATGATAGGTCATGCGAATTTAGCAAATGATCCCTAAAAGATGAACTGTCTTGATGTTTAAACAGGTTCTCCCAATTGGTAATCAATATAAATCTATAGAGAACAGTAAGGAGAATTTGTATAATGATGTTGGGGCTTAAAGGGTTCATCTATAGCTGAAAAGTAGCAAAGCCCCGAGCAAAGTAGATGGAACCAAGGAAAAGCATGACCCTCAACCAATCTATCCGACGAAAATGTTGGTTTAAGTTAAGTACTTTCACTCCATTTTTGCTTTGCGTTTCTGGCAATTTTTCATATGCATTTGCATGATCCCACAGCGGACTACCAAGTGTAAGAACATCCTTTTCTAATGGGACTGCAAATTTGCCTAAGGTCGGCCACTGGGTTATGCTAGTAAGCAGTTAGACTTCAACGCAGAATTTTCCATCACTGAAAAGTCTAGCAAGCGTGGGCGAGATGACTTTCTGAGCTCGAAGAAAACGCGGCCCAAGTATTTGTTTCAGAAAACAACTGAATGATTGCAATCGGAAAACCACAATATTTAGGTTATATTTACAGAAAAAAAATTTTCTTTCCAAGGACTTGATCTTTTTCTATCACCGAATATACAACAATACTTGAGCCAGCCAGATTTGCGTGTTAAGGACGGTGTTACTGCACATATGTTCTGCGCATTTCGGGACGGTCCGAGAAACCTGGATTTCTTAAGGAGAGTTACTACTAATGCAAAGGTATTTTTGCACGATTTATGACAATGCGGGAAAAGCAGATCTTAACCAGAGCTGTTGGAATCCAAAAAGAGGCACCGTCCTTGGATATGTACCAATAAATCTTACGATCTTCAAGACCTCTAACTTGTGAGTGATCAATCTACTTAACTGATGCCCTTGAGAGAATGGAGAGAGGAAGTCTGATAAGAGGGTAAACGACACATACCGTATTTACTCGAGTAAGCGCCGCGGCGCTCTTTAAATTTTTAGTGTTTCAGATGCGGCGCTTATTCGGGGGCGGCGCTTATTCGAGGGCAGCGCTCTTTAAAAATCATAATATTTGTAAACAATAACAAAGAAATGTTAACAAAGAAGAAATAATGAAATATACCCACTTCGAAATGAAAGACATGATAATACAGGAGAATAAATTTCGGAGGCTGGTTTAGATTGACTTGTACCGTACTTGTTTATTACTGAGTTTGCCTCCTTCAACACTGAGTCAGTCTGATGATGCTTCGATTAAGCACCACATTGTCGTAAATGAATGCGGCGCTTATTCGAGGCTGGCGCTCTTTAATATTTTTGCTCTCACATGCGGCGCTTAATTGAGGGGGGCGCTTAATCAGGGGCGGCGCTTAATCGAGTAAATAAGGTACCTATCGGAGTACAAAGACGTATTCATCATTTTAACGCCGTCACCGCCTTTACTTGTCAGACATTCTAAAATGGCCATGTTTCCAGACAAATTTATTGTAGTTTGCAGGCTGGGCTTTTCACGTTTCTCCGGTTATGATTCGCCCATCATGGTTTGACCTTGATAGTTTTTAAATCATCATCATCATCATCATCATCATCATCATCATCATCATCATCATCATCATCATCATCATCATCATCATCATCATCGTCATCATCCTAATCTTTATTTAAGTGTCGAACTTCTAGCAAATTACAGATTTTTAAAAAAACCAAGTGAAGGAAATTCGCCCATAATATAAGTTAATAGAATGACTGCGTACTTCCTGAAGAAATAGACATCCATAACGAGTTCACTGAGATCTGCAGACCCGAGTATTTAGACATAATTCGACCGTCACGTTTCGCCCCGGGGAGGAGAGAAATACCTTATACCAGAAGTACATGGAAGACGGATTCGTCATATCAGTATTCTGGCCGAGACTGCTTTCTCCACAAAACACCGCTTAACTGTCATAGGGACATGAACATTGCGAGTAGAGATGAAAAGAAAAAAACAAAGGGCCACTTACTCAGGCTCTTTGCCTGAGGCCAGATACACCGAACGTTGAGCTACAAATTAGTTATTTTCTCCTGCAAGCAAGGTTCTTTGTATGGTGGTGCAAAGTGGAGGGGAACATTATGAGTTGGACCAGTTTTAAGCGAATTCGTAAAAGAAAATTTAAAACAGAGACAGCAGCGCACCCAAACAAATTGGAATTTTTTGAAAAGTACCCTTTTATCCCCCTTTTATCCAGAAATCAAAAAATAGAATTCGATTTGTAAAAATTCACCTTTTAGAAAAGGAAAACTGACAAAGAATCAAGCACTGACGACTTCAGAAACCAGAAATCAGGAAACGGAAATAAAAAAGAAATAAATCACCCAACTTTGTGGCCCATCCAAGGCTTCATTTGCAGATATCAGAAATCAAAAATAACTCGTTAGCTTTTTCTGAAATTAGTTTCCTAAGTCAGAAAACGGGTTTTTGAACTATGTGAATCAGAAAACTGAAATCACGCAAAAATCAGAAATCAAAATTCAGAAACCCAATTACGCGAAATTCAGAGATCATAAAGCATTAATGAACAGAAATAAAAAAGCCACTAGGAGGGGGTTTGCTCCTTATGTTGGGGAGGAGAGGGGGAAATAGGGTTAGAAGTTGCTGACACGGGAAGGGAGCCCCGGGGCCTTTTCGATCTTGTTACTAATGTCTTCTGTGGGTGATTTTCAAGATAGCTACTTGGTGGTCAGTATGAGAGGATTGACTGTAGACAACGGACTAAGACGGCTACGGACTTCATACTAGGCACAAAACGAAGGCTAGCTCGAATAACTTCTTTTTTAAGTTAACAAGTATAAATACTGGAAGTGTAACTGAACTGAGAAAATAAGAACTTATTCTAAATCTATTGTATTTGTCGTTGCCTGACTAGATGTATAACCAGCCCCATATCGAAAACATAGATATCGTATTTACACGTAAATACAACTGAAATCATTCATGTAAACTGTGTTTCACCTACCACCACTTTTTGTGGAGTTATCAGTGTAAATGAACAGACCAACAGAAGCTTGCTCAGAATATTTCTGTTTATTAAGACGGGGCTGTAAGGCGCCGTCTTGTAGTTGGTTATCGTAGGTCGTTCAAGGTCACGAAGATTGATCGATTGCTTAATGACATCCTATGGGGGTGGGGACGAAAAGCTGGTTTCAGAACTAGTTTCAGAGATAGTTACCGAGTGTTATTGATTTCTGATAACTCCAAATGAAGCCATGGGTTGGCCTCAAATTTGAATAATTTGAATTTGATTGTCTTCTGATTTCTGTGTGCTGACTTCTGGTTTTCGAAATCGTTATAGCTTGAGTCCTTGTTTTCCCTTTCTACAATGTGAGTTTTCACAAACCGAGATCCCGCTTTCTGATTTCTGGAAACTAAAATAAAAAATGATGTAAAGATATTTACCTGATTTCTGATTTCTGGGTTGACAAATTGGATTGGCCGCAAATGTGGCTCATTAATTAAAAACATCTTCTTTCAGTAAAGTGATACTCCCCCACGGCCGGTTTTGGCCCGCACAGCCGTTAATAGGTGAAGCCAAAAGACTTCAAATGTTGGTTCAAAGGTAGAACAAGTTGGGTCGCAGAAAATTTTAGGGAACATTATTTTCTCATTCTCCCGAAAATGTCAAATGACCTTCTTTGCATTCGAAACGACAATTTGTCCTCTCCGAAAGGAATTAATTTTGCCTTGTTACGGCAGTTTAAGATAACATTTCCCAAAGAAAACTCTGATGCAGTTTTTCATCTCAATTAAATCCGAAATTGTGAGACTATTTAAGGCCTTTCCGAACAGATATTCCGCCGAAACGATTCCTTGGATGAACCTGAATTTATTGACTCAAGACAAAAATATCATAGGTCGGGTTGAAATAACCTACTTTTTGGCAGGCAGTGAACGAGTAAATACACCTTAGAAGCATTTCGAAATGGATGTGAAGTGGGATGCTACAATTCAGGCCCCGGTTCCTGGAAAGGCGCTTAGCGCTAATCGAGGCCGGTCAAATCTCGCTAATCCAGGATTAAAATTTATCCTTCGATTAGATTCTGTTTCTGAAAGCACGATTAACACTAATCAAGTGATAAACGAGGGGTTAAATTTAATCCACCCAGCGAGGTCGATTAACTCACTAATCGGGGCAAAAACTTGATCAAAACAAACAAAATGACTGACTTAAATTTTGCGATATTGTTAGTTTAATTGAGTAAGGAAAAAGAAAGAAGGCAATTTATGCCAGACAAATTACTCTCAGCAGCTTAAATGACAAATAATTATGTTCTCTGGCCAAATTCGAGCGGTAATCGAGTGAGTTTTGGGCTCAAAAACCTGCAGCGAAATTTGATGGAGCAAAACGGACCACAAGTGACATGCAAATCGTGTAGTTGAGTTTTCGATTTTAGTAAGTTAATATATTTAAAAACTCTATTAAACAATTCCATCAATAGCTCTATAAAATTCTGTTAAACGGTAACTCTGGAAATGTGACTTCAGTAAATAGGGTCTTCACAAAGCAGTATTTATGAACCGATCTTCAGGACTACGAGTAAGCTTATGATGAAACGAAACTGAAAACCATGAATTTCGAAGCCATCTTTCATCGCAAGCGATAGCGCGAATAATCAACTTTTCACGGAACAATTTGCCGGCTTGGGGTTTCTACAGAAGAATTATTGAATGAAATAAAATATTTATGGCAATTTTGCAAAAGCAGAAGGAGATGTTTTCTGAAATAACGGAAATATAAGACAAAAATCTTGACGATTAATTAATGCGAAGTTGTTGTCGTTCTCAAACAATGCAGACACTGAAACAGAGGTTTTTCACTGATTTAAAACAAAAGCAAAATGTCAAATTTCTGTGCGAGGCAAACGTAACAAAACAGATAGGCTACAAATATCAAAGACAATTGTTCGGCACAATTCAGTACTTTATTGTTAACATTTTTCCGAGAGGCAAGTCTTGCTTTGTAAAGCACAAAATAGTTTCGACGACTGAAAGAATCAAGAGGTGGTGAACTCACCGATTTTCAGATATAGCTCACATTTCACCTCGAATCAGCATCACTTTACACTGAACCGTGATTTCCACTTTGGTTTTCTTTGAGGAAAGGTTTGAAGTTTTGTTTTTTCACAACCAGACAAAGGGCAAATCATACCGCGGTCAAATATCGACAATAGACTACAACAGGTATCGATCGGTAAAACGAGTATCGGAGTCGACTTTTTTCCCTCGCTCTGTCGTTTTCCCGCGCTTTTATATGCTGGTAACTTGTTTAACCAGTTTGATATGAGTTTAACCGAGGGATAGTTAAACGAGGAATAACTCCGCTTTCAGGAACACCTTTTTATCCCTGGATTAGTTATTCTAGAGATAAGGAATTTAATCGTGAAATAACTGCTAATCGGGGGATAGTTTAATCGGCTTTCCAGGAACCGGGGCCTGGAGCTTAATTTTATCTTCTATTCCGTAGAAAATCGAAGAGACAGACCACCGCTTTTGAAGAACAGCCTGTAAGATGTTATCTCTCAGTTCTCAAGATATGAAAAAAATCAAATCACGTTTCGATTGTATGGAAGCAGAGCTGAAGATTTAAATTGTCGAGGTTTACCCAATGAAATTGGAGATATGCATATCATGATCTTTCCAACTTCAGATAATTTGATGATCTACGACGAAATGATCGAATATTTGCCCAAAAATCTAATACACGTCAGAATCAAAGGCGTCGATCATCCCGTGTTACAGTCCTGCCTTGTGGAAGACACTGATTACGTGACAACTTCAGCTTTGAAGAATTTGCATCCTTCAATTTATGGGAAAGCAGCTGATGCGCTCAAAGCTATGACGACTCAAGAGATTACCGAGCTAGATTTTTTTACTCAGTGTACAAAGAACAGCATAACGAGTCCAGCTGCAGCGTTAAGTTTCAATATCGCTTGCTTCCCTGCAGACGTCCATTCCCTCCCAACAAAACTGCAAGAAGTAGTCACAAAACGCATCAAAAACACGGAGAAATGGAATGAAAACCTTAATGGAAACCAGACCGAGAGAGAAGAAGAACGTCCACCCTTGACCTCTGAAAGTCTGCATGCGGGTCCACGAATTTCAGATGTTAGTAAACAAGATAAACAAATCCCTAGGAACAATGAAATCTCGATCGGATCAGTCGCTGAAACAACACCTAAGCAAGTTAAAAGAGGTGGGTTTGACCAGGTCCCTTCATTGAAATCCCCAGGATGGCCAAAAGTTGCCAGGGAATGGATCAAACGAAAGCGTAAATGGCCATCGCCTGACAAAGTCCGCAAGGTAGTTCAGGAGGGGGTTCACTTGGTAGTAAAGCCCCCAAAGACCGGTGGCAATCCAGATCGCTACTTCAGAATCTCCTTTTCACATGCAGAATACCTTTTAAGTCAAGAAATGAACCACATCCAACGCCAATGTTATCGCTGTCTGAAGAAATTTCATCGGGTTAATCTTTTCACTGAGCCGAAAGGTTTGGTGTCATTTCATCTGAAGAACATTTTTCTGCAAACGATTGGAGAAACTGGCGCAGAAATGTGGACCTAAAGCAACAGAGCCGAGTGCATGATGAAGCTCTTCAGGAACCTTTTGGAAGCTCTCACAAAGAAAGATTTGCGACATTTTTTTGTGAGATCATATAATCTTTTTTATTTTGATTACATTGAAAACCCCGAGATTCTGAAATTACTGGCGGGGAAAGTTGAGAACATTATCGAACAACCGATGCAATTTGCAAAGAATTTGATAGAGAAACAAAGGCAAGCTAATCAAGAGGAAGACGCTTTCAGCCACGCCCTCACTCTCCCCGTCGCAGATCTAGAACAACTAAATGCAGAAATAAATGATTTATTCATACGGAACGACCACGAACCGTTAACAAACAGTTCAGTTACAAGTGGCAGCTATCATGACCTGAAAGAAATGTTCCTCTCTACCAGAGAAAAACTGATCGATATTGCATTCAACCATTCTGATTCCAAACTTGAATCCCTCGACCCCCTGGAAAGGTCTCTGGTGAAAGATTTTAGAGAAATTGTAAGGGACACAGTTGAAGAATGCCGTGACGTTTTCTACTACGGCTGGAACTTACTATTCTTTCCAACCTGGGTTAAGGCAGACCCGAAGTGTTTTATTCTGGCCGGAATTCAGTGGGTGGTTCAATGCTTGAAGTACACTGAGGGGCACTCATTGTGAAACAGCAAATGGCGGGGACATACCATTTATACTGATGAGAGGCTTTTTTGATCCCACTTCTAAAGATGCTGTTTATTGGAGCCACTGGATGTCTCGCCCTTTTGAGAGCCAAGATAATCTGCAAAGTGCTGATATGGAAGACATTCTATTAGACTAACGGAACTTTCCTACGTGAACACTTATGTAATCTTCTCAGCGTAAAACTAATATTTACGTATTCATAAGAACCACGTATCTTAGAAGTTCTTAATTTTTGCTACGCTGCATCTTATCGTCACAAAAGTGCCTGTTTATGATACAAATTCATACCGCGTCACCAATTGCGATTGGGCGCGGCTTTTGGCCAATTTCTTTCGTGATGCGTTTTTGGATTTCCGAGCACCGCGGTGAATTTGCGGAAATCAGAATCGGCGATGACGAGGTTTAACCGCGTGAAGTTATGTAAAATGTGCTTATGCACAAAGTTTCGAACAGTATTTACAATGATCGAGTTCATAACTTCAGGTCTTCTCCTGGAGCCACCTATTCATCCGTTTAAAACTCTGGTGAAATTTTATTTGTTTAGGAAAGCTTTTGCATGTTATAAATAGTGTGTAGAGTTGTTTATTTGATTAAGTGTTAGGCTTTTGGGGTCACATGTTTGTATTACCATTGCAAAGTTCAAGTTAACATTTAGGTCGTACATGTTGGATTAGGCTGCAATGTGATGAGCATCTGTTCATATGTTAGTTAATTTGCGCATGAATCGAGAAGTAAGGGACATGCAAACATGCATGTCCGTATTATCTGGGTGTCAGTATTAACCATGCAGTACTCATAAGCAAACATCACGGACAGTTGTTTGGATACGAAAACTAAAACACAAAATGTCTCTATTAAACGCGTGTTCTCTTTTGAAGAACACAAGTTAATATGGAGTAAATATCAGAATAACGATATTAAAAGCGCTTGCTGTCTATTTTTTGCCTCACAGTTTTGGCAATTTTCCGTATGCATGTACTCCCACAGCGGTCTCTTGAAAAAATGTAAATCCTTGTGCGCGCATTTGGATTGCACGTTTGCTAAGTTCGGTCACTGGGCCGGTTGATTGTTAGACTACAATGCCGAGTTTTCTATGAGTGAAAAGTCAAGTAGGCGTGACTGAGCTGACTTTCGCTCAAAGGAAGCACGGGTAAGTATTTTGTTTAGAAATTACTTTCCAAGGACATAGCGCATGATCGATGTTTATCAGCCATTAGTATATATCAAACCAGTGGATAGAGGTTTTCGTGCGCTGTGATTGGCTACTCAAACTCGGAGTAGTACTTGCTATTTACCTCCAGGCAGTGGTTTGGATTTTGCACGCGAGTTTCTCCTCATTTTTCGGAAAAAAAGGACATATTTAGTGCTGGCTATCCAGCTGGTGTGGTATATACTAAATATCAGTGTCGATGAAGAGTGGTAGATATTTACCACTCGCCTACAATGATTGAGCTAATCAGATTTGCGTATTTGCAGTAGACCGTGCTGAATGTCTACCAATAAGGCTAAAGGTCTTCAAGGCCTCTAACTTGTAATTAATCAATCTTCTAAACTGATATACTTAAGGTAGAATGCAAAGAAAAGTCTGATTAAGAGGTGAGTGTTACATTGTTGTGTTGACAAATTTGAAGTTCGTGGAGTAAAGTTCTTCAGTATGAATTGTTGGTCAGAGCAAACGTAAATTATTCAGTATTCAGCTAATTTGTCATAATCGTTTGTACTTCCATTGCATAAGATTGCTTTTACTTAATTTATAACATAGAAAAGCCCATCATACAAGTGGTTATCCAATGATAACAAAACAATGACACTGATTTTTATTAATTTAACAATAAAAGGCTGAAGCGAAATAGGAAGAGTCTTAATGGCAAAGTGGGGATGGGGGTTGGGGGTAAATTATGGGCGTTCGGAAGACGGTCTCGCATTGTAGCTTCACTGGATTCACGTATCTTTCGAAATACAAAGACTTACTCACAATTTCGATTCAACTCCGCCTTCATTTCTCAGACCGGCTAAAAAGACCACGTTTCATTACAGCTGATTTCACAGCAGTGCACAGGCTTGGGTTTTTGAAATATGAATTTCTGACTATGATTCGCCAATCACGATTCCAGCAACCTTAAGGTGTTTCGATACAGTTTTTTGGGGACCATATCTAACTTTATGAATCGGCTCTTAGACAGTCTTCTCCTTGTCAGATCAACGTGAAATTTGCAATACTTGTTGGTTTTGGATTGAACTTTAGCGTGGTTTACATTTTGTAAAAATCGATATTTCCATGACAACGATAAACAAAAGTCCTCGATGGTCACATCGTCAAGCACGCATGTTTAATGTTTTAAAACAATCTATCGAGCCGTTCTTAAGATTTTCGCAAAAGCGCTCAAATTAAAAAATTACCACAAAATTATCACGCGAATGATCTTAGAAAAACAAGTCGTTCTCGAGATCGCGAACACCAGTTTCAACAAAACTTTCTAGGCGTAAAATAATAAGTAAAAGACACATTTTAACAGTATTTACTAGCCATTTCATCAAAGCGTTGATTATTTTTCGGTGCATTTAGTATTACTAGGCAAAAACTAAGGTTGAAAATGTTTTTGCGATTTACTTCGAAACAAACGTACAGAATTTTTTTATTCTTGTATATTTTGTTTGCCACACACCACAGTTTAACATGCTCGTATTTGTTTTTCGAAGCGAAATCTGGATCGTGCAAAATTTCAATTCTACTGTTTTCGAGGATTTTTGTTTATCGTTGTCATGGAAATATCGATTTTTACATAATGTAAACCACGCTAAAGTTCAATCCAAAACCAACAAGTATTGCAAATTTCACGTTGATCTGACAAGGAGAAGACTGTCTAAGAGCCGATTCAAAAAGTTAGGTATGGTCCCAAAAAAACTGGATCGAAACACCTTAAGAAGACAACAGAGAAGAAAATTCGCCCATGAAATGTGTTTTAAAAATCCTAAAAAGTAAATACCTATCAAGAGTTCACTGCAGTGTGCAAACACGAGTATTTAAGACATGATTCTAAAGTCACGTTTCTCCTTGCAGGGGAATGAGGTCCGTTATACCTTCATGTTAACTTAGAGAACGCGGAAATGGTCACGAAACGTAATTGACACCCACTTGACATCTAAGGTTACCTCAGAGGTTACCTTTCGTTTTCGTTTCGAATTTTATTAGAACTGAGAACTGTCTGAGACTGCTTTCTCCCAAAAAAAGAACACCGCTAAGGTGTTGTATGGACATAAACATTGCCAGACAAAAGACAAAGGGCCCCCTAGTGAAAAATAAAAGCGATGATCTAGCATTGTTCACTTATTAAAATTAGCATCGCGTGATGAAATATCCCGCTTAAATTCATTACGTCACCAACTCTCCTGCTTGTCTGACCGAGAGGTATTTGATGTACTTAACGGCGTTCTATATTGTCCTACGACATGAAACTCGGGCTAAAAATTGCCCTCTCTCTGGCAGGTAGTGACGGAGTAAATACGCCCTAGAAACATCAGCTCGATTTTCATGAAATGGCTGTGAAGAGAGATGGTACATTACAGGAACTTAATTTTATCTTCAAGTCTGTAGGAAAGCGACGAGAAGGATTACACCTATTTCTCGAGCGATCGTTCTCCGGTCACTGGGATTTTTTGAGGAACAGCTCGTTAGATTACCTCTCTGATACGTTTAGCAATGACAAAACTCATCTCATGTTTGGACTGTATGGGAGCATGGCTGAACGTTTGAACTGCGACGATTTACCCAACGAAGTGGGAGACTTGGATATCATGATCTTTCCGACTTCAGATAAATTGATGATCCACGACGAAGTCATCGAATATCAAGTGCCCGAGCACCCACTACACGTCAGAATCAAAGGAAGCAATCATCCCGTTTTTCAGTCCTGCCTTGTTGAAGACAATGAATACGTGGCAACTTCAGCTTTAAAGAATTTTCATCCCTCAATTTATGGGGAATTAAGTGGCAATTTCTCTCACGCACTTCAGATTGCGTCACAAGAGTCTTCCACTCTACCATTCCTTTCTTGTGACATGAAAAACAACCCAACCAGCCCAGCTCTCACGCTTAATATGGCCATGTCCCGTTCAAAATGTGCTTCTT
Organism: Siderastrea siderea; assembly: GCA_964030785.1. Lineage (NCBI taxonomy): Eukaryota > Metazoa > Cnidaria > Anthozoa > Scleractinia > Rhizangiidae > Siderastrea > Siderastrea siderea. Next base: position 28,798,839 of record OZ034976.1, on the reverse strand, counting down.
TCGTCGTCGGCAGTGCCGGGAGAGAGGCCGGAAAGTCACTAGAAAACTCTTATCGGTTCTCAGAAACGATGAATAAACAAATAGACGAAGGTGAAATGCTCAAAAGCAAGGAGAAACAAAATGACGACCAGTCTGAGACCAAGGAAGAGCAGCAATCCTTAACCCTTAAAAAAGAATTGATCGCTGAAAGCCAACTTGGTGTTAAACGAATTTCAGATGGTAATAAAGAAGGTAACGAAAGCCAGGCTGGATCAGCAATTGAAACACTAGAGCACGTAACAAGCGGGTTTGACTTTGTCCCTGCATTAAAATTCCCAGGATGGCCAAACGTTGCAAGGGAATGGATCAAACGAAAGCGTAAATGGCCATCGCCTGACATAGTCCGAAAGGTAGCTCAGGAGGGGGTCCACTTGGTAGTAAAGCCCCCTAAGACCGGTGGCAATCCACATTGCGACTTCAGAATCTCCTTTTCACATGCAGAATACCTTTTAAGTCAAGAAATGAACGACATCCAACGCGAGTGTTTCCGATGCTTAAAGAAATTTCATAGAGCCTATCTTTCTACTGAGCCAAAAGGTTTGGTGTCATTTCATCTGAAGAACATTTTTCTGCAAATGATTGAAGAAACTGATGCCGAGATGTGGACCGAAAACAACAGAGCCGAGTGCATGATGAAGCTCTTCGGGAACCTTTTGGAAGCTCTCACAAAGAAATATTTGCCACATTTCTTTGTGAGATCATACAACCTGTTTAACGCTGATTACATTGAAAATCCCAAGATTCTGGAATCGTTGGCCAGGAAAGTTGAGCAGATCATCAAAAATCCATTGCAATTTGCGAAGACTTTGGTCCAAAACCAAGAACCCGAAGATGCGGAGGAATGTATTCCAAGCAGCGAGCCAACTGCGTCCGCAAACTCTGCAAGAGGAGGACATGGAACGTCATCACCACTGCGCAGGCAGGAGCATTGGATACCCCCTGTACTAGAAGCAACAGCAAATCAGCCCGGAAACAAAGAACGGCTGAAAAAACAATTCTTTGCTATCAGCAAGGAGTTTATCGATATGGTTTCCAACCATGCCAATTGCAGCCTTCAAGCTCTCGACCCTTTGGAAAGGTCCATATTGGAAGATCTCAGAGAAATTAAAAGAAACGATAATTGGTACTTCAGAAAATTGCCCGAAATATTTGAACGCAACTGGAACTCACTGTTCTACACGGTTACGATGTATCCTGAACCAAACATGAGGCGCCGTATGCTTAGCGTGTTGAAAGGTGAAGTTAAAACGATGAAGTTGATTACAAAGCGAGATGACTGTGCACTGGGTGACGACGAAGGTCCAGCTGTTCTGATGAGAAGAATGCTTGATCCTACTGCTGATGATCCCTTTGACCGGAGCTACGTGCTTCCTGGTTTTGAGCGCATGAGGCAGTGGATATCAAACCTGTCGAGGACAGCTCAGCCTCAAGCGTTTGATCTGGATGACATTCCGTTAGACTGACCGAACTTTGTATAAGGACTTTTAAGGACCACGTTTATTGTGCATGTTTTGACCTGCCTAGCAGCTGCAATCTCGATGTCACGCTTTTCTAGAGTCACGGAATGAGATATAACACATTATAGTGCATCATAGCTCGTGGCGATATCGCCCAAGAAGTAGCTTGCGTGCAGACGTCTCCTATTTCTTTTTATTTCCGTGTGAAGCAAAGGAAATAGGAGACGTCTGCAAGCAGGCTACCAAGAAGTAGATAGAGACTCTCCACTTAACGATTATATCACCAAATCGAGTCTGAAATTACTATACGGCCATCAAATTACTAGACTCGTAGCCAAGCTGGCTGTGGGTTTTTGAATCAGTAGACGGTTCTGGGCGTGTTCAGTGTGGTTGAAGGGGCGAATTTTAAGTTCATAAAGTAGGTGAGTGGGATCTGCATGATCAGTAGTACCCAGCCTCCTACGTGGTGGGAAGTTGAGAAATCATAACCAGCTGGCTCACTGCTCGTTTCCAGGACCTTAGCGTCATCATTAGTGGCCTAGTAACTAGAAAGAATGATCACAACAAACTAAAGATCAAGGTTAGAATGGAAAGATACATTTTAAAGGCACTCACGTTAAGAGTAATGTTTCACAATAACGTAGTTTTTTAAAAATGGACGTAGTTTTTAAAAATGGACTTCCACCTTGTGTGGAATAAAACTTACCTTTTTTAGTTTCGATATAACTTTCAACCGATTCTGGTCGAGTTAAATCAAGTAAAATCGATAGCCTTTTGAGTTACATGTATTTGCAATTTTTTTTATTGGTTTCCTAGTTCATTAGTTATAAAAAACGATCAGCTAGCTTTGCAGCCAGTCAAATTGCTGAATCCAGAAATCAGAAATCAAGAATATCCTTGACATCTTGATTTTAATTCCCAGAAATCAAAACACGGAATTTCGATTTGTAAAAATTCACATCGTAGAAACGGAAAGCAAAGAAACAAGCAATAACGATTTCAGAAACCAGAAATCAGGAAACAGAAATCCAAGACCTCATTTGTAGATATCAGAAATAACAAGTAGTTTTGTTGCTAGAAGAGTAGCAACAAATAGGTAAAAAAATCGTAGTGACAACGTCAGGAGAGGGAAAATAACGTAAAAACAATCGTGCGAAATCCGAGGTTTGTTTTCTTAAGTCATTTTGTTTCAATTTAAAATTAAAACTGGCCCTCCTTTAAGATCGTGTCTAAAAGTACACACGAGTGACCACGAGTGACCACGAGTAGACCACGAGTGACCACGAGTGACTACGAGTGACCACGAGTGAGATTGCATCAAAATATTTTGCTGATGTCATGATGACGTCATCATTACATCATTTTATCAAATAATCACTATTTCATCGCAAACTGACCGTTTCTCGAGACCTTAATACCTGGATTCGACATTTCTACCATTTCTGCCTGAATGGGGGAGGGGCTAGGGGACGGACAGGGAGGGGGGATGGAGTACAAACTTCCCGCCACCCGCACCCTTTAATCTCGGTTCCCGCCACTTTTCTTAACTTTTTCTTCCCGCCCTTTTTTCCACCTCCCGTACACCTCCCTCCCTCTTTTCTACCCAGAGTCCCAAATTCTGTCCACCTCCACCCCTACCCCCTACCCCCCTCATCGAAGGCTACCAGTGACCAAGGGCAAAAACATAAAGAAAGAAAGTGAAAATAGCAAATATAAAAATTAACCTAAAGGTTTTCTGTGAAAGTACGTGATTTAAGGAAATAGTTTAACGGGAACTTTTCCACTAAAAACTTAGCCTGGAGAAAAAAGCGCAGAATTGACAGGTAGTGAATGACAATTTCAACAATCTTTAATGCTTTATGATTCTTATATGTGAGATCCCAATTTCCCCTGTAATATGACATAATTCTTTTAATTGCTAAACGATTATAGTAGTTTACGCGATCAATTTCTCATATCAGCAAAATAATACAATCAAACCACTTTGTTAACTACAGCAGTCTAGAAAGAGGAAATCAAAGTAATTATTTATTTATTTTTAACTGTTTATTTATTTATCTTTTTCACAGGCAATAACGTAGCTGTGAGTACGTCCAAATCGTTTGCAAGTCGCGCAAATCCTGCAGGACGCTAAACACATACTGGTAGAATGACAAATGTAAACAACTAGGCCGCCGAAGAGATTATCCCGCCTATAGTTAACTGGAAACTAGCAAATTTATTAAAGTGAACTACTTTTAAGAGAATTTGGGACTCCAGGTAGAAAAGAGGGAGGGAGGTGCAAGGGAGGCGGAAAAAGGGCGGGAAGAAAAAGTTAAGAAAAGTGGCGGGAACCGAGAGGGTGCGGGTGGCGGGAAGTTTGTACTCCATCCCCCCTTCCTGTCCGTCCCCTAGCCCCTCCCCCATTCAGGCAGAAATGGTAGAAATGTCGAATCCAGGTATTAAGGTCTCAAGAAACGGTCAGTTTGCGATGAAATAGTGATTATTTGATAAAATGATGTAATGATGACGTCATCATGACATCAGCAAAATATTTTGATGCAATCTCACTCGTGGTCACTCGTAGTCACTCGTGGTCACTCGTGGTCACTCGTGGTCATTCGTGGTCACTCGTGGTCACTCGTGGTCACTCGTGTGTACTTTTAGACACGATCCTCCTTTAAGTGACTAATTCAAATCCCATATTTTCGAATTCACTGACATAACACATCACCAGTCACACGAAATGCGTGTCACGCTCGAACTTGTGTGACATATATTTATTCAAGTCTTGCGTGACTAGTTATATAACAATGTCAAAACCGTGAAAACACTTGTTCGCTTTTTTTACGGGAATACAGCCAGCCTCTAACAATGTCCCGATTTTGACCATCAATAATATAATGAATGATTTTTCTGTGGCTTTTTACCCTTCAATGCACTTCCAAACATTTGCAGCATGTGTTTTTGAGGAAAACAGCGCTTCCTTAATATGTCATCGTTCTACAAAACCCCTGCTGTGTCACCACAAATCTTATTAGCTAGTGTGGTAAATATCACGAAGCAAAGAGGTTATGACGCTGTTATGAAAAAAAAGCACGGGAATTTCATAATAATGGTAAAAGAAAGTGTTGGTTTTGGGCCCAGGTCACACATTAATCCCTGGTGAGGGGATTTTGAGGGTATGTATGCGAACTTTTTCGATCATTTGCCGAAACTTCTCGAAGAACATGCGACCAATATTTCCAAATTTAATTTCCTTTCCGATTTTCAAAATGCAAGAGGTCTGGGGAAGAATGGAAAAAGAAAACGTGAACGTAGGCATGTACAATTATCCCTTCTACGCACGTATACGTAAGACTACCAACACACCACGATCTTACGCGTGTGATCATTGGCTAAGTATAGAAAACGATCAAACGTGTTCAGTACCGCATATGGATCATACTGAAACAAAAAATTCGTCTGTCGCGTAATTCTAACGTGCAAATAGGCGCGACTGCTCATATTTTATTGATTCGTGTAGAATTTCCCTCTGCGTCATGCAAAACTACTTGTGCTGGTAAAACCGGTTAACTTCGCTATCACACGTTTATAGGAAAAAGTAGTTTCTTCTTGAAAACCACTTGTTATCCAGTTCCTAACAAGTTTATGGAAGTCTCGAGGGACATGAAAACTAAGTGCTAATTTGTCAGTGATTGTTTTCCAAGTTCCTATGGAAAATACACACGCACCCTTGAAAATAGTAGGGGGTGTTATTTCTGAAATTGGCCTCCTAAGTCAGAAAGCGGGTTTTTAAACTATGTGAATCAGAAAACTGAAATCACGCAGAAGTCAGAAATCAAAATTCAGAAACCCAAATTCAGAAATCAGTAATGAACAGAAATTAGAAGCCACTAGGAGGGGGTTTGTTTCTTATGTTGGGAGGGAGAGGGGGAATAAGGTTTAGAAGTTGCTGTCACGGGAGGGGAGTCTCGGAGTCTTTTCAGGGTAATTTTTTGGTGGTCAGTATAAGAGGATGGACTGTGGACGGACTACGTCGACTATGGACTTCAGGTAAAGTCGCACACGAGCCAAGGAGGCCCACACTACCGGAGCTTATCCCGGTTTCTGTACCATGAAGCAACTGAGAGTATTTCTACTCCTCCCTGGATGGGATGCTAGTCCATCGCAGGGTTACCCCCCAGCAGTATGTCGCCAGTACCCACTTTATACATCTGGGTGGAGAGAGACAATATGGGGTAAAGTTTCTTTTCCTTGTCCAAGGAAACAACACAATGGCAGGGACTGGGCGTCGAGCCAGTGACCTTTAGATCTGAAGTCCAACGCGCTAACCACTACACCACTACACCACCGCGCCCCCACACGGACTTCAGATTGGGTACAAAGACTACCTCAAATAACTTTTAAGTTAACAAGCATAAAGACTGGAAGTTCAACTGAACCGAGAAAATGAGAACATACTATTGTATTTGTCGTTGCCTGATTAGATGTAACCAGCCCCTTATCGAAAACAGAGATCTTTTACACGGAAAAACGACAGAAATAAATCATGTAAAGCGTGTTTTACCTACCACCACTTTTATTGGAGTTATCAGTGTAAATTAACAGACCAACAGAAGCTGGTTCAGAATATTTCTGTTTATTAAGACGGGCCTGTAGAGCGCCGTCTTGTAGTTTGTTATAGTAGGTCGTTCAGGACCAGGATGATTGATTGATTGCTTAATGACATCCTGTGGGAGTGGGGACGAAAAACTAGTTTCAGAACTAGTTTCAGAAATAGTTAGAGTTTTATTGATTTCTGATATCTATAAATGAAGCCATGGATTGGCCTCAACTTTTAATAATTTGTTTGTATTCTGATTTCTTTTTGCTGATTTCTGGTTTCTGAAATCGTTTTTGCTTGATTCTTTCTCTTCCGTTTCTACAATGCGAGTTTTCACAAATAGATGTCTGGAAGCTACAATAAAAAATGATGAAAGAATATCTTCCTGATTTCTGATTTCTGGGTTGACAAATTGGATTGGTTGCAAATGTGGCTGATTGATTAAAACATCTCCTGTCAATAAAAGTGATAATGTCATAAACCCTACAAAGATCGTGATCCCTCAAGGCCGGTTTTGGCCCGCACAGCTGTTAATAATTAAGCAAAATACTTCAAACGTTGGCTGCTGTTTGTTTTAAGGCCTTTTTAAGGGATATTTGTGTGATCCAGAAAAAATTGATTCGTTCGAATTCATTTGCTGGAATTTAAGTCGCGGAAAATTTTAGGGCACATTTCTCATTCTTCCGAAAATGCTAGCTGACCTTATTTTGCATTCGAAACGACAATTTTTCCTCTCCGAAAACGAAGGGAATTAATTTTACCATGTTACGACAGTTTGAGAACTCCAGCTTTTCAACACAATTAAATACGAAGTTGTGCGACGAATTAAGGCCATTCCGAAGAGATATTTCGCCGAAACGATTCGTTGGATGCATCTGAATTTATTGACTCACGACAAAAATATCATAGTCCGGGTTGAGGGTGCCTACTTTTGCCAGGCGGTGAACGTATTAATACACCTTAGAAGCATTTCGATTCGGGTAAAATGGCTAGGAAGTGGGATTGTACACTTCAGGAGCTTAATTCTATCTTCAATTCTCTAGAAAAACGAAGAGACGCAGTACACCTAGTTTGTACTCAGGTCGATTATATGATGAACAGCGGGTTAGATTCGCTCTCTGATATTTTAAGCAACGAAAACAATCAAACCATATTTCGAATGTATGGAAGCAGAGCTGAAGGTTATATTGTGTAGATTTACCCGATGAATTTGGAGACTGGGATATCATGATCTTTCCGACTTCAGATAATTTGATGATCTACGACGAAATGATCGAATATATACCGGAGAATCCACTGCACCTCAGAATCAAAGGAACCAATCATCCCGTTTATCAGTCCTGCCTTGCGGAAGACACTGAATACGTTGCAACCTCAGCTTTGAAGAATTTTCATCCTTCACTCTATGGGAAATATACTCAGGGTATCCTTGTAGCGCTCAAAGCGTTGACGACACAAGAGATTTCCAAGCTACTATTTTTTTCTCCGCAGTGTGACCTGAAGAACAGCATAACCAGTCCAGCTGCAACACTAAATATTAATACGGTTTGGTCCCCTGCAGCAGCTGTCCGTTATTTCTCACTGAGAAACAATAGTTAAACACTCAGCTGAAAGACAAGCAAAAATCATCGAAAGCTTAGAGAAATGGATTAAAAACCCCCGTTCAAACCAAATGGAGAGAGACGAAGAACGTCCACCCTTAACAAGGATACCAGAGTTGACCTCTGAAAGTCTGCATGAAGGTCCACGAATTTCAGATTTTAGTAAACAAGATACTGAAGATAAACACTTCCCCAGGAACAACGAAATTCCGATCGGATCAGTCGCTGAAACAGGACTTAAGGAAGGTAAAAGCGGTGGGCTTGATATTGTTCCTGCATTAAAATCCCCAGGATGGCCGAAGGTTGCAAGGGAATGGATCAAAAGAGAGCGTAAATGGCCCGTTCGCCTGAAATAGTCCTCACGTTAGTTCAGGAGGGGGTTCACTTGGTAGTAAAGTCCCGAAAGAACGGTGGCAATCCACATTGCTACTTCAGAATCTCCTTTTCACATGCAGAATACCTTTTAAGTCAAGAAATGAACGGCATCCAACGCGAATGTTTCCTCTGCCTAAAGAAATTTCATCGAGCCTATCTTGTCACTGAGCCAAAGGCTTTAGTGTCATTTCATCTGAAGAACATTTTTCTGCAAACGATTGAAGAAACCGGTGCCGAGATGTGGACCAAGAACAACATAGCCGAGAGCATGATGAAGCTCTTCACGAACCTTTTGGAAGCTCTTACAAGGAAAGTTTTGCCACATTTCTTTGTGAGATCATGCAATCTTTTTTTGTTTAGATTACATTGAAAACCCCGAGATTCTGGAATTACTGGCGGGAAAGGTGGAGAACATGATAAAACACCTGATGCAATTTGCAAAGGATTTGATCGAGAAACAAGACTCCAAAGATGCAAGGCAAGTTTGTGAAGAGGAAAACGCTGCAAACCACGACCTCACTCTATCTGTCGCAGGAAAACGAAATGCTGAAATATATGATTCATCAATGCAAAACCTGCAAGCACGGTCGTTACCTCGTCTAGTGGCAGCAAAAACAAATCAGCAAAGAAGCAGTTCAATTACAAGTAGCACCCACCATGACCATGAGCTATGGGAAACATGGATTTTGAGTTCTCATCGAACGTTGTTTCAAGCAAACAACGATAAAATATGTCAACTATTCAATAAAACTATCACCTTACGGTCAGTTCTGCTGTCCCTTGTCTTTGATTCCTGCTTTATCTTCTGCAAATATCCCTGTTTCTCCCCAATTCTTCGGTGAGTTCGATGTGCTTACTTTTACCGCTCGCCATTTTGAAAAACCACTCATTCCCAGTTCTTTTCATTCCCAGTTCTACGCAGCCAACTAGAAAACCTCCTAAAGCCACCCAAAAGCCACTGGGTAGGAAGCGCTTGGGCTGTTGCTAGGAGATTTGTGCCTTTGGCCAATCGTAGGGCCGAAAAGACAATCGCTATTGTTTTTCAAATTCGCCTTCAGCTGGTAAGAGCAAAAAGCTCTTTCCAGTCCCCCGACAGAACCTAATTCGAATTGTAATTCTTAATCCGTTGCACGACGACCTTCCATATATGGAAGTCCGTCGTGCAATGTTCTTACGAGCTTGTAACCATAACCTGGAAAAGATGGCCTACCCATCGAGATTTAGGGCGGCTTTAGGAGGTTTTCTAGTTGGCTGCGTAGAACTGGGAATGAGTGGTTTTTCAAAGTGGCGGGCGCTAAAAGTAAGCATAGCTGGCTCGAACTCACCGAAGAATCGGGGAGAAACAGGGATATGTGCAAAAGATAAAGCATAAATCAAAGACAAGGGACAGCAGAACTGACGGTAAGGTGATAGTTTTATTGAGTAGTCGACATATTTCATCGCTGTTTCCTTGAAACAACGTTCAATGAGAACTCAGAATCCATGTTTCCTATAGCTCATGCCATGACCTGAAAGAAGTGCTCTTCGCTACCACAGAAAAGCTGATCGATATGGCATTCATCGACCCTGATTCCAGCCTTGAAGCTCTCGACCCTTTGGAAAGGTCTTTAGTGGAAGATGTTAGAGAAATTGCAAAGGACACAACAGTTGAATTTTGCCGTAAACTTTTATACCACAGCTGGAACTTCATATTCATTCAAACCGGTTTAAGGCTGTTCACAAACCGAAGCGTTGTTGTCTGGATGGAATTCAGAGGGTGATTGAGATGTCCAAGTACATTAAAGGGAAACTCGACAATAAAACAGAAGATGACGAGGGCACACCACTACTGAGAGGATTTTTTGATCCTACTTCTGAAGATTTTGTTTTTTAAACCGGCTGGATGTCTCGCCTCGTTGAGAGCCAAGCTAACCTCCAAATTGCTGATGTGGATGACATACCATTAGATTACGGAACTTTTCTTCAGGAACACTTAGGTCATCTTCTCAGCGTAAAGCTAATATTTACGTATTCAGAAGAACCTCGTATTTTTGATTAATTTTTGATGCGCAGCACCTAGCGTCACAAAAGTGACTTCACAAATTCATATATATATTCATGTGTCACGAATTGCGGTTGGTCGCAGCTTTTGGTCAATTTCTTTCGTGATGCGGTTGTGGATTTCGTCGCACCACAGTGAATTTGCGGAAATCAGAATCGGCAAAGACGAGGTTTAAACGCGTGCTTATGTATAAATTGCTAATGCACGTAGTTTTGAACTGTAGTTACAATGATCGAGTTCAGAACTTCAGATCTTCTCCCTGGAGCCACCTATACTAATCGTTAAAACTGAGGTGGAATTTTACCTTTTTAGGAAAGCTTTTGCCTGAAAAAAAATAGTGTGCAGAGTTGTTTTATTTGATTAAGTGTTAGGCTTTTAGGGTCACACTTTTGTATTAACATTGCAAGGTTCAAGTTAAGATTTAGATTGTACATATTGGATTAGGCTGCAATGTAATGTGCGTCCTTTCATATGTTAGTTAATTTGCACATGAATCGAGAAGTAAGGGATATGCAAACATGTCCGTATTATCCGAGTGTCAGTATTAACCATGCTGTACTTATAAGCAAACATCACAGACACGTTTTTTGGATACGAAAACTGAAACACAGAATTACGAGTAACGCAGCAAACTTAGATGTCTCTATTAAACGTGTGTTCTCTTTTGAAGAACACGAGTTAGAATAGTGTAAATATCAGAATAACGATATCAAAAGCGCTTGCTTTCTAGTTTTTGCCTCATACTTGTGGTAATTTTTCATATGCATGCACCCCCACAGTGGTCTGTTGAAATTGTGATCACCCTTGTGCACGCATTTGGAATCCAAGTTTGCCTAAGTTCGGTCACTGGGCCGATTAATAGTTAGACTACAAGGCCGGGTCCGGGGCGTACTCTGGATTTCAAGTAACGGGGATGTGCGAATGGGGAAATAAATTTAAACCCCCCCCCCCCGAAATCCTTCGTGCCTTCCTGTCACTTGAAATCCGGAGTCCCATCCCCCGCCCCCCCCCTGGCGGCCAATTTTTTTTATGAGTGAAAAATTTAGTAGGTGTGGCCGAGTTGACTTTTGCTCAAATGTAGCAGGGCTAAGTATTTGTTTTAGAAATGGCAGTTAGAAATTCACAGCAAGTAAGTTATAACCCACTGTATTAACGTTTCTTATAAATTCAAATTCAGTATTGTACAATTGATGACAACAAATGATAACGGTTAAGATGTCAAAGAAAAAGTTTGAATTATTCTTTATAAAGTTGAGACATTTCCTTCACTCCAGGCCCAGGTAGCACAAATCGCCAAAAACAAACGGACCCGACAGGATCTGACTTTATCCCTTGAAAAAATGTGAGTTTCCAAGTGAAGAAGGAACCTCCTCAATTGAGTGTCGTAAAATAAAAATCAAAGTACGTACTCTAACCACTCACCAAAGGAACAAAAAAGAAAATGAACCAATCAGAAATGGAAGCAAATAAAAGTACCGGTAACTAGAATCAAGCACGGGAATACACCTGCGAAAAATTGGCGATTGATTTTGGTTTTGCGCGGGAAATCTTAATCCATCATCATCAGCAAAGCGAAACCAAAGAAAAACGTGAATTACCTTCGACACTCAATTGAAAACCCACTCTAGTTGTACATGACAAAATGACTAATAATGTACATATCTAGTTATTATTTTTTCAAGCGTAGGTGCGCGAGTCACAGTCAATTACGAACGCTTCCAATAAGCTGTCACTTGAGTATTCACATAGCTGACACAACTAAGTGAAAATTAAACAGCTTGAACTCGGAGTGTTTTAGATGCTTTTGCGTTCAGAGATTAAAATTTTTAGGCAGAAAAACTGACCGTTGTCGTAACTAACTTCGACCAACTCAAGGCACGGTCTGTCTTTGAGCTCGAGAGTTGCCCATGGCCAGCTTAGAGAGAGATAAAACAGCGGTCTGAACGAAAGTAGGAACTAACTTAACGCACATTTCGCTAACTAGGAGCCATCATCGGTTAACCTTTTCCGTGCTAACGTTCAAACATGTCCGAATTATAATTCTGTAGATGATTACATTCTAATGTTATGCTGTACAAGGTGGTTCTAACTTGTGAGTCTGTGTTAACTGACCATTCTCGTAGCTAAGAGAATGGGCAGTAAACAAATGCCATTTTGGTTTACCCAAAACAACTTCTTGACACCAGCTCTCGAGCTCATCTACTGACGATGAGTTACTACATTTATGACGATGAGTTACTACAATTAGTCCGTCTGGTGGTCGCCCTGCTTGAGTATTTTTGAAAGCTCAGCAGCGTTATGCTAATGTATGCATGCATACGATGGTTAGAATAACGTGACAGAAAAAAAAAGAAAAAAAAGAAGGTAAAAAACCCTGAACGGCAATCTTTGAATCAGTGGCTTGTGCCCCCGAGTAATAAAGGCTCTACGTCGACTGAGAAAAACTGGGAACACTTAAGCTGTTTTTGAAACACTGTTTGTTTAACGATAGAGAAATATTACAATAATATAATAGTAATTACTATAAAGGTCTGTCTGACATGATTGCTCCTAATTGAAGTCATACTTACAATTCTGTAATCCTTTCCCTGTTCATGAACTTCGTTTTGGTCTCAACTTGGGTTTACAATTTCTGCTTATGAGCGTCTTTTTTCCTTCTGACAAACCTCGTGGGTTTTTTCCTTTTAAACGGTTTTTTGTCTCTAGGGATTAATTAGGTCCCATTTTGGCATAAGGTGCAAAACATCAAGTTCAGGATCTTTGGTTTTTGGGCGCACTTCAAAATTACGCATCTTTTCTTTCCCCACATGAGCAATCACCTTGATAAACCACGTGGGATTGATGTTTGTTCTCAGCTTTAAGATTGAACAAGTTCTTTATCTTCTTGTTAAATTCAATAAAGTTATTCAGTTACTGCATGGAAACTTTATAAATTAATTGTTCATTAAACATTTAATCATAACGCAGTATGCTGCAAAAGTAAATGTCAAGCAAGTGGCTGCTAAAAGGACTGAGGTGGAAAAATATATCTCCGTATAAAGGTCTCAGCAAATTATTAAATTATTAAATAAATGGTTTTCTATTTGCTTAGTAATTTGTAAGGGTTTTTAAAACAATTGACAATAAAAACTAACGGTAAAAATTCACGACGTTTCGACCGCTCTTCGGTCATTATCAAGCGAAATGTTGAGAATATGAACCCCTTTGCCTCTTTGCCCCTTTGTCACTTTATATATCTATGCAAATTTCGCTTGATAATGACCGAAGAGCGGTCGAAACGTCGTGAATTTTTACCGTTAGTTTTTATTGTCAATTGTGTTAGTAATTTGTTAACTGTTGAATTTTATTTATGGTTAACAGGTCTACTTTTTTCGGTACCAACATGTTCGTGCCATAAAATATCAGTAAAGAGCACCTTAAAATTACTCCAAGTTTGACAGTTACTTTGCGGTGTATTTCATTGAGCAGCAGTGTACATAGTGAGAGTGGCTGACGTGAAATGCAAACTACTACCTATTTCTACTTCTCTGCAGAATTTTACTCATGAAATTGATCTCGCTCAGTTGCCGAACTTGTGACTTACTGAAGCCATAATTTCACAGCCACTTAGCTCGCAACAACACTTTCTCGTCCCCAGAGCAGCCTGGCTTCTTAGCCGGCCTGGGTACGCAAGGTTGTCTCATGTAACCATGGCTACTGGCATTTTTGGCAATTTAAATGCAAAATGTAGCACAATGGGCAGAAAAAGATACCTGTGGCTAGAGAGTCCTTTTTCCTGCGTTTTCACTCCAAAAGTCGTAGGGTTAACGGCTTAATCTCCGCTCAGGGACACGCTATCTTACAAATGTTTTTGAAGTCGTGAGAAACTCGCAGCATGTATTTTATTAGGTGTAAAAACTCGAAGAGAACCTGAAAAAACACTACTGCTCGTTTTCTAAACAGTACTTAATATTTTATTTACTTAATAGATAATACAATCTTGGTGAATTTCGACAAATTGCTTCGTTCAGGTTACAAAAAGTTCGTTATAATTAATTTTTAAAAATGCATTTATGCAGGACGGTTGGGCTAAATAACCAGTATTTTCAACTGTTTTCTTTATTCATGTTTAGCCATGGTATTTAACACGGCTCTACCTTCTTTAAGCCGATAAGAAGGAAAGACGAAATCGGAATTGTTCAGAAACCTGGTAAGCCATTTTAGCAAAGGTGTTTCCCTATAGTTTATTTTCGTTTTATCACGTACTGAGGTATTAAGTGTGTACTTTTAACATAAGAATTTGTTTTGTTATTCGGCGTCAACGGACCAAGCCGTCATTGCTAATGTTGTTGTAGCTGTTTCTATGTAGTCGTTTTATTCAAAAGACACAGGCAAACAAAGCCTGCTGAAAGAGTTGTATAGATCTAAAATTTGATCGAAAATAATTTGCTTTTTTCCGTTGAAAATCTGTGAATGATGAGGGGCATGCAACGACAAAATGTAAAGGAAATACTTGAAACGTCTTTTTCTGTTTTCTCACATCGTTTCAGGGCTTTTTAAATGGAAATTTGTACAACCTAGCACAGCGTTATATGTTCGGATTCTTTAGCTGAAAATTTAAGCCGTAGCAAATTTTAGAGAAGGATCACTTATTCCCAAATTTCCGAGCTGCTGTCGGCTTCCCGGAAATGCTAACTGATCTTATATTACACACCGGACAGCATATTCATTTCTCCAGAAAAACCGAAATAAATCTACTCATCGGTTACGAAAGTTAGAACTTCCCAAATTCTAGATTTTCATCACAATTAAATCCGAATTTCTGAGATGGTTAACCTTTTAAGCCCTAACAGTGACGAAAATACAAGACCAACTCTTGTTCAAAAATTCAAGTGATAAGAATAAAGGAAATCATCACCAAGCATAAATTATAAAATCAAGGGTTTTTTTCGTGTTTAGCTGCTCGGCTTTAAAAAAAGCACTGTTTGAGTGCACGGTATAAGTGTGAACAGGGACGTTTTCAATGTCCACTCCTACTCTTCCTCAAGTGATGGAGTACCCTTAAAAATAATTTTGTAATTTTTTATTCGTTTAATTTTCTTGTTAGTTTTGATGAATGATTCCCTAAATGCTTGCATTTATTTCGTATTAAAAAGTTTCCTTTCGGAAGTCCATATTCGCTAGTAATGTTTTCGCTTTAAGGGACAAAGCCGAGTGTCTGTATTTAATAGAGGGCATGGAAACTGATGCACCATTATAAAGACTTTATTGTACTTCAAACGGACTGGATTGAGATCTATTTATTTTAACGTTGGTTCGTTTAGTAAAAATTATTACTGAACTGTAAGCACTAAAATTTATTTGAAACTGTGCTCAATGATAAATGAAAGAAATCTGTGTCCTTTTAAAACAAAAACTTTTCGATTTACAATGTTGAAACACATGACTTGAGTTCATGTTATCATCATCACCTTCATCATTTCTCGAATTTGCCCCAGAAGGCGAATACGACCGTCTTAAAGCGTATTTTTGTACATAGAAAACTTTAACACAGAGAGATATGGTCAATAATAGAGAAGTGTTTGTGGGGAAAGGTTCGGCTGTACTTAGTTAAGTTTTCCAGCACTTTTGTTTAATAGGCGTTTTCACGTATCGTGAAACAGAGAACTGAGTGTTAACCAGATTTTTATTGACCCTTGCCAGGTTAAATTAGTGATGAGTCATCGTTGTTTGATTGGTTCAAAATATTATGAAAACATGATGCTTGTTGTTTCGTTGTTAAAATCTGATTGGACGAATATTATTGAGGTTTTAATTGGTTTATTGGTTTGTTGCGCTTTTTCCATTTAAATTCAAATTCAAATGAGCTTTTTGCTTCGTTCTCCTTCTCGGTGGACTTAGGCTAAGTTACTTTTGCCAGAGCTTTTGCCGCAGTTTTCATCATCTTTACCAACCTGGTTAGCATTCCAAGAAAAATATATAACATATTTTAATTTAATATTACTGTTACTTAAGATATGGATCTTATTTTTTTTAAATAAAACGACATGTGGTTACTATATTCTTTCAATTGTCTCTGTGTGTCGCGTAAATTTGATACTTCTTCCTGTTACCTGTCAAAGTCCTATCGCCAGAGAAAGTTGATTCCTCTCTTTGTGGTATCGATGGAAACACAACTTGTTTGATAATTATTATTATTATTATGATGATGATGATGATGATGATGATGATGATGATGATGATGATGATGATGATGATGATGATGATGATGATGATGATGATGGAAATATTCAGTTTCCAAACATATGTGGCTTGTAAGACCAAAAACTTGCGATGCCTTTCGACTCCGTTTGGCAAGGGCTTAAGAGTATTATTAAAACAATAACTGCGAGAGAGAGATCCGCGCGTAGACAAGCATGACTGGCGGCTGCTATCTCAATGAATTAATGATAAGTTGTATTTATTATTTGTTCAGGAGCTATGCTATTCAAGGACCTTGTCGTTTTTGTCCTACTGGCACTGACTGCGAATGTGTATACATCCTCGGTGCCTCCTAAGATAGCCAATCTGATCTACGAGTGGGGCCCATTGGTAAAGCTCCCGATTAATGAGCCGTGGAAACCATCGAGCGTTGACTACTTCTTGGCCCACACCAAGATGGATGGATGTAGTAACCAACCCGAACCCATGACAGTCTACAATCTTCAGAAGTGCAATTCGGATAGCTATCTCACCACCAAAGAGAGCATTAGTTGCCCTTCCTGCACCGAACCAGCTGTTCTCCGTGGTCAGCATCCAAGTGTTGTCCCTGTCTACGTACTTTACCGAGAGCATAAAGACTTCTTGGAAGCCGCCTACAGGATGTTCTTTCCATACAACCGAGGGAAACGAGTCTGCATTGGATATTATGCACACAATATCTGCCCTTGCTTCAAAGTATGGGGCAATTGTGTTTGTCCGAGAATCAGAGGCTGTGTTGGAGGATATTCAACATTTGGCCACCACGTTGGGGATTGGGAGAATGTTATAGTTCGTTTTCGAAAAGTCGACTCCGACTACCAGATATATTCCATGTATCTGTCGACCCACAACACGGAGGTCACAAATAAGTTTGCCGGCGAGTTCCTTTGGAAAGACGGCAAGTTCACAAAGGCAAGTCAATCGTTGGTCATGCATGGTGGCACTAAGCACGCAATAGTCTACTCGGCTGAGGGTTCACATGGGATATGGCCGGCTACCGGACGCCATGTTTACAAAACCCTTCCAAACAAAGACGAACTAGTGGACTACACCAGCGATGGATTATCTTGGCACACATGGGAGAATCTAAAGATTGTCAAGTACGATCCCAGCTATCATTATAGCGGAGAGTTCAAGTTCATGGAGTTCGATGGCCGATGGGGAAACAGAGAACAAGGCTGCGGCATCGTAGAGTTCATCAGCGGTGAATGCATGCTTAATAACGGTCCAACAGGTCCCGCCCATAAAGGCTGGCCTAATTTTGGATACTGACTGTAATGGCCGCAGTGGTTGTTATCAGTGCTGTGTAGAACTGCAACTTCAATTTCAGAAGGTTTAATGGTTGTCATACTGGGTAAATGAATAGAAAAAATAAACATTAAAGCTAGATTTGACCTTGTTAAAAATAAGACGAACTGGACTCAGCAGATTTGTAGTAATATTTAACCATAAATGATAAATGTCACTCACTGAATAAAAACCATTGACCCCAAAAAAACTTTTAGAGGTCATTGCAGTGCTATGTGTGGGGTAAACGGTGGAGAGAAGGAAGAGAGAGGAACAAGAACCTCCGAAGCATTTTTTCCTCAATCTTTACCTTTGACAGGCTGTACTATTTTTTAAAATCAGTATTCGCTGACTGTTAGACGGTATTGTACATTATAGTATTTTATAGCACACCATACCATGTGGCACAAAAAAATTCCTGCAAAACTTTTCTCTGCCAAAATTTACTCCACCGCCGAAGTTATAAGCAATATCCCCTTTTACATGTAATGTAAAATCGTGTTGGCGCCCATTCACTTAAACCGCCTCTTTCTTTCAGAAACAAAACGAAATTAGTAACAAAACTTTTAGAAATAAAACGATGTTATTGCAGTCGGAACACTACAAGTATCTAGCTCTTAATAGCTTTAAAGAAAAGGATCGATTGAAGGTATGCCATTGTTTAGCTGTTTAACGTATTATACATCTGCATATTGTTCACCTGCATTCGATGGTTTGTGATAAAAAAAGGGAATGTTATGATTCCAAAAAGAAGGTGACTTCCTGAATATCGCAAAAATTAATTCCCAGCAAGAATAGCCAGTTTTTCCCAAAAGCAAAATTAGTTTCCACAAAACACAAAAGATCACCCATTCACAAAATTAAACTCCCGCACAAATTTAGTGCTACACGGTAGTATGGTATGGTATGGTATGGTATGGTATGGTATGGTATGGTATGGTATGGTATGGTATGGTATGGTATGGTATGGTATGGTATGGTGAAGTGTAGTTTAGTATAGCGTAGTGTAGAGTATTATAGAATACTATGTAGTATTAATAGTATATACTCTTGGCGCAAAGCAAATTGCAGCTAGAGAGAAAGAAAAGGGCCTCTTTTGATTTAATCGAGTTGCTCAAAGATGAACGTTGTCCCCATGGAAGTCTTTATAATTTCGCTGTTACGCAACGGTTACCATGACGATCAAATTTACACAATGCTGTGGAGCTTGGGTACCTGTGAAGACACAGGCGAAATACCTCTCGTTACATTGTTTGCAGCCGAGGCCACAGCCTTTCCAGTCATCTTAATGTTTTCTTCTCGTTACACAATCATGTCAGAAGTCCCAGTCTCTCCATCACGGTATGGAAGTTTCTAACTTTGATGAATACGTCGCTGTTATCAATTTTGAAATTCCTGTTAACTTTCTCATAATTAAAAAAAATCCAGTTAAAGGCACAAAACATTCCTTACCCATTTCGTTTTGATGATGGAATGGTGTAATGAACTTCCTTTGCCTTCGAAAAAGTTGGAAGAAAAGTCCGTGTGGATGGCTCTCCTTCGTCTTTTGCAAGCACAGTGAGCAGCCATCACCTAGCATGGAGGGAAGGGAAGGGAGATGGCCACTAAGATTTGCAACAGGTCGGTCCAAAAATCTCGTTATGTGCTATAGTAGCTTATAAATTAGTGTTTGACGCTGGCTTTTGTTTTGGTAACCGGTAAGTCTCATTTTCGGTTAAATTTGGCCCTCCACAAATTGGCGTCTCTTAAAGTCTACGAAGTCCCTGGGGTTTAGGATAATATCCTTGATGGCAAAAACTCGATTAATCCACTGCTAATCGATAGGGTGATCCGGCGTGTCCTGGGGATTATCCAACGGGAAAGCTATTGAAAAGTGTCAGGCCGAATACACATTTTTTCCGTCCTCTTCCCCAATCTAGCCATTGTTGCAATAAATTTAAATTTGTCTAATCTTGCAATAGTTTTTATCTCACAATAGATGCCATAACCCTCTATCTATACCCCTCCACAGAAAGTGGGCAGGATAGTTGTTAGCGGAAAGAGCTTGCAATACATGTTTGGTTTCCAGAGATATTTCCTCCTAGGTAGATGGACTGTATGTTGTATTTTATTACCCATATATTTTTAATTTTTTAATTCATTTAACACCAGGGACGCCGTTAGTGATTTACATTTTTTTAGCTGCAGCACCAACCGAAACGCCCTGCTATAGTTTCTTAAACCAGTGTCAACTATTTGACCCTTTCGATTCTTAAATCTGTGCAATGTTTCAATCGTTTTTTCAATTGAAAACTCTAATTATTGTTTCAGTAATTTCTTATTTCTTGGATTTAAGCAAATCTATCCATTGTTTCGATCTTTTGCTCCTTTTTTTCAATTGAAAAATCTAACCGTTGTTTCAACAATTTTCTGTCCTTCGATTATTGCCAGTCTACTCATTGTTTCAGTCTTTTTTTCAATTGGAAAATCCAACCATTAACTAGTTTTTGTCCTTGGATTTTAGCAACTATCCCTTCGTTTTAGTGGTTTTTCAACTGTAAAATCTGGGAACTGTTTCAATAATTTTCTGTCCTTGGATCAAAGGAAATCTAACCATTGCTTCGACCTTTGTTTCAATTGGAACATCTAATCATTCTTGTAAGAGTTTTTCCCCTTGGGTTATCGTTAATCTACCCATTGTTTCAACCTCTTTTCAATTGTAAAATCTAACCATTCTTTCAACAACTTTTTGGCCTTGGATTAAAGCAAATATATCCACTGTTTCAATCTTTTCAATTGAAAAATCTAACCATTTCTTCAACAATTTTTTAGCTTTGGATTATAGCCAATCTACTTATTGTTTCAATCTTTTTTCAGTTGGAAGATCTAACCACTGTTTCAACAATTTTTTGGCCTTATACATTATAGCCAATCTATCTACTGATTTTAGCTTCTTTTTGACCAAGAAAACCTAACCATTGTTTCAACAATTATTTGGCGTTAGATTAAAGCCAATATCTATCCATTGTTTCAACCTTTTTTCACCGGGAAAATCTACCCATTGTTTCAACAAAGTTTTTAGCCTTGAATTATTCCATTCTATCCATTGTTTTAATATGTTTTTCAATTGGCAAAACTAACCATTGTTTCAACAAGTTTTAGGGTGGTTATTAGGGTGGCTAATAAGGGGCAGTTTAGGATGGTTGTCAGAGTGGTTAAAAAGGGGCAGTTTAGGGTTGTTATTAGTGTCAAAATAGTTTTTGCTTAGATTACATCATCATCACCTTATTTGGCAATAAATTCAAGTTGTCTGAAAGCACATGGTCTGAGCTCGGTTGCTCATCATGGAGTCAGAAGTTAAATTGGCGATTTTAGCCTAAAATACGCCGAAAATCCGAAGTACAAGTTCATCACTTACAAGGAGATACACTCCGAAGCAGTTGTCGTCAGTTTCAGTGAAACACATTGCCGAATTAGCCACAAACACGGGCACTGAAACGCAACAAGCCGACCGAAGGAGAAACCGCGCCGAGTGCTCCAGCAACAGGGTCAAGCACGCAATCTACCGCATTTACCGCCGTGTACTCGTATATTCCTTCAAACTTTCCGGTGCCTGCTCCAATGGTTTCCAAAGGAAACCTTGTCAATGACTGGGAATTCTTCCGCCAGAAGTGAGAAGATTATGAAATTGAAGTAGCGACCGGCCTCGATAAACAAGTTTCGAAAATACGATTAGCATCTTTGCGCTCCGTGATGGGAAAAGATTGCGTTCAGATATACCTGAAACTCAATATTTCGGGTAAGGACAGGAACGACGTCCAAGCATGCCTGACCGCGTTGGAAAACTACTTCAAAACGCAATGCAACGTTTTTTACGAGCACTATGTTTTCAATTCTTACGTGAGCGCAATCCGGGGAAGTCAGTTGACAGCTACGTCTCGCGCCTACGGAAATTTGCATCTTCCTCCTTCTTGTGAATTTGGATCGCTTACTGATGAATTAATCCGCGACAGATCAGTCATTGGTCTGATCGACAGGGGAACGAAAGGAGAACTTTTACGAGAAAAATCCCCTACACTCGACAAAGCGATCGACATTGCGAGTTTCTAAGGAAATTACTAGCAACGAGCTAGAGTCTATGAAATCCAACACTAACGATCCGCCTAAGGAAGAAGTAAAGCTAGTTGGAAAAAAGAAAAGCAGGGATTTCAAGAAACACCTAAGCGGCAAGCCCAAACAAGGAAAGAATGCGGCCCCAAAGAAGAAGACTACCGGAAATACGAGAATCAAATTCTACGGTAAACAGCAGTTACAAGAAAAAGGATTGTCCAGCGTACAACCAAAAGTGTGCCTTCTGTCAAAAATGGCATCATTTTGCATCCGTCTGTATGGCAAGAAAGAAAAGTGAAGTGCATCTTCTACAGGAGAACTGAGAAAGTTCGGCAGTCCACCTTAAAAGATGAAGAAATTTCCACCGTAGAATCCAATGACAAGCGATGGTTTGCGACGCTCAGTTTCTACAACGAAGAATACAGGTGAAAAACCCAGCTCAAGTGCCAGCTTGATACCGGTGCAACTGGTGCTTATCTATTATAAAGCAAGATGGAAACAAGCAAAACAAAGTTGAAGTTGTTTGATGGCTCCATAATGAAACCTCTGGGAATAGTCGACCTTAGAGTCAGACGTGGTGGGCAATCTCAAGTGCTCACGTTCCAAGTATTTAGTGGTTCAAATAAGCCCTTACTGTCTGCCTAAACCTGCCAGAAGCTGGGAATTCTCCAGTTAGGATCCCAAGCTGAAGTGTTAACTCTGGATGTGAAACATGTTCCGCTAACAGCGCAGAGTATCTTGCAAGATTACAGAGGTGTCTTTGAAGGACTCGGCCATATTGGCTGTAGCAGCTTTGTAGCAGATCCATCAGCCGTGCCTGTTCAGCACACTTCTAGGCGCATACCAGTAGCCCTCCAGAAAGAAGTCAAAGCTAAGCTTGCAGGTGTAGAGAGCAAAGGGATAATCAAGAAAGAAACAGCTTCCACTGACTGGATAAGTAACATGGTAGTGGTGGCGAGGCCAGGCAAGATCTGTCTGGACTTTCAAGAATTAAACAAAGTAACCCAGCGTCCGAAATACCAAAGGCCTACAATCGAAGAACTGCTACCTAAGCTATGCAAGGCCAGAGTCCTCAGCACTTTAGATTCCAAAGATTACGCCAACGCAAGTTGACAACTTTCTGGACACCTTTTGGCTATTATCGTTCTCTCAGAATGCCTTTTGGAGTCAGTCTCGCCCCAGAAGAGTTCAAGAGCAACCTACAACAGAAGCTAGCAGACTTAGAAGGTGTGGACGTCATCAAAGACGACACCCTAGTCATGGGATTCGGTGACACCTGAAAGCAAGCTGTTAGAAATCATGTTGAGAAACTGGTTAAGTTACTAGAAAGAGCACATAAAGTCAATCTTCCCCTCAACAGTAAGAAGAAGTGACATTTATGGGACACATAGCAAGCAAGGACGGCCTGAAACCAGATCCCGACAAGGTTAAAGCAGTTGAACAGATGCCTCAGCCAACAAGCAAGCAAGACGTACTCAGTTTGCTTGGATTCTTTAGACTTGCAGACGTGACACAACCCTTGAGAGATCTGATAACCAAAGATGCCAAGTTCACTTGGGCAAAGCAGCATGACACAGCATTCAAAGGAAGTGATGAAACTAGTCATCAACCATCCTGTCCTAAAGTACTATTACTACAATAAGGAGGTCCATTACAGTGGACGCTAGCGAAAAGGGACTTGGAGCTACTCTTCTTCAAATTGTGCACCCTTTAGCTTTCGCGTCGAAAAAGCTCACACCAATAGAAAGAAGACACGCTCAAATTGAAAAGGAGTGCCTCGCAATAGTGTTCGACTGTCAGAGATTCAGTCAGTACCTAGCTCGACTTGCAGACTTGCGGAAGAATCCGACCACAAGCCACTTCAGGTGATTTTCCAAAAGAGCCTGTGTAAGCAGTGCCATGCAGACTGCAGCGGATGTTGCACCGCCTACAGCGCTACAACCTAGAGGTCAAGTACAAACCTGGTTCTCAAATGTACCTAGCTGATCATCTATTTAGAGCTTATCTTCCCGACCAAGGAGAACAAGATAAAGAATTTCAAGTATTCGCGCTGGAAGTCGAAGCCTTAAACCCGTTGGACTCCTTAACAGTGTCAAATGAAAGACTTACGCCGTTCACTGACAAAAGGCGGCAGAACAAGATTCATTGCTCCAAACTTTGAAGACCACTGTGCTGGTTGACTGGCCAGAAAAGAAAAGTAAGGTGCCAATTGCAGTCAGAGAATACTGGAACTACAAAGACAAAATGTCCCTGCACAACAGTGCCTATGAACTAAAAAGTTTTTTTGCACTTTTTGGTAGTTCATTGTGTGTTAATTCCGAAATGGCATGAGAAATTGGATGGAAAGAAACAAAAATCCGTTTTTTTGCCGTTGAAAGTACCCAAAATGACCAAAATCTTGTCTCCGAAGACTGGGAACGAGTTGGCCGAGGTAGCCGGCCGTATGACGTCACAAATCGAGCAGAATGTTTGTCTCTTTGGTCTTTGTCAAGTGTTTGAGCTATGAAACTTACATTTTCCTTGATAATATTGATATACAATGAAAGCTACCGACGACTGAGGAAAACGCTAAGATTCAGCTCGAAGCGATTTCGAAGATGTGCAGTTTTTGGGTTTGTCGTCCGTGGATAAAGCCTAAACAACGACAACAACAATCTTGCGCGGAGCAAGATGGCGAATTGAATTGTTGGGATTGACTAACTTTCGACTCTACTGGCTTGACTGGCTTGAAGGACAAGCTTCCAGAATTGAATGGTCAGTACTTTTATGTGTTATTAACGAGAGATTGACGCAGCCTTGACTTTACTTCTTTTGTTCAGAGCGTCGTTGTATGCAAGCTTACTTCAATTATTTTACTCAAACCGATGCCAGACAAGCTCAAGTTTACGGTGTACTTGTTTGTAACTTAATTTGTTCATCTTTTCATAGGTTTTCGCGCCAAGAGAAACATAGACTCAGTTGTTCGGCTTTTTCAAATGAGGACTTTTGGAGAGAGAACACTAAACTTATTAGTTAACAGGAAGTATTTTATACAGTGAAGATAAGCATACCCAAAATTTGCTTGAAATATTACAACATGCCTAATGTACGAGACTGAGACATCAATAATAATTTCTAAAGAGCGTGTTTTATTTATCATAATCAGCAGCTGCAAATGAATTTCAAATGGAAGAGCAGTGCTTTTATTGTTGTAAATTTCAAGCCATTTATGAGGGAGCATCTCAAAGCAAATAAATAAGAATTTCTGAGTATGGTGCCCAATTGTGGTCTTTTACTCCACCTGGAGGTGCGATGACGATGATGACTGTGATAAATAAAGGTGGAAATTGAATGATACGCGTGCAAACGTAGACTAGTGTGACTTCAGCTTTGTCTTTGTAATAATCCATCGCTACTGACTACATGAACTGGTTTGAGTAATTGCCTACATAATACTAGACTAGCTGAGATTTTTGTCCTTCTGTTCAGCAATTTGCTTGAGGATTTTGGTTCATACCACTTTCATACCACCTGCTATGGCATGTGAGAGCTTGTGTGCCGAGTTCTTAATGGATTTATGTTATCACTTATACTTTCATGATGCTGATCTCCTGTAAACGTAACCATACCTGTCCAGTTATACTGGTCTGAGCTCCCTTTGTATACTGGTCTCATATGACAGTAACTCACTCTCAACACTGAGATGCATATGTATTTTGCTCCAGAAGTACATTTTAAAGTGCCATTTTCATTGAAACATACACCCATTCCGATTCCATGAAGTATGGCAGAAATGTCACGTAGAAATTGCCCTCTTTGTGTATGTAGTTTCATTATTATTATTTTTTTGTTATTTTTATTTAAGGGGGGGGGGGGATTGGGAGAGGTTAAGGCATCTCCCTTGGATCCATGAACCCCTTAAATTACAATACCCTTCCAGTACACCGTAGACATTATAAATGTATTAGCCTTTTTTGTTGTTAAGAGATGTGCTCTTCAGTAACAAATGGCTAAGAGTCTGTGTTCGATCAAGCTCGCATAAACCTTTGAATTCTCCCAACACTCTTGTGTTTGCATTAGACTTCCACTATGTAACCATGCATGCCACTCTTGAGTGACATAGATTTGGTGGGATGTGGGACAAAATTTGTGATCAAGGTGGGAAACCATGCCATGAGGTGAAACTACCATGATATCGAGAGGCTCCGTCTTGTCAAGCGTTGGAAATATAGAATTATCCACAAGGAGGCAAACATATTTAAAGCAAGTATTGCAAAACATTTTCTGAAACTGGTGAACTTGCACCATGCTAAACCAGGATCGGAATTAAGAGAGAGACTGGTGCAGGACGTTGAGACAACTGCAACAAGTAAATAGTTTTAATTTAATGTTTGAAGATATGTATTTTACTATTTTGGGCACTTATTTAGTAACAGAACCCCCCCTTGTTACCAGTGTTTTTACACTGATTGGGCTATCCTGTGTAACAAGGCAACAAATTAAAGGTGGCGAACGAGATCGAAAAGGCCCATTTTGAAACCTTATTTTCTGTTAGCTAATTAGGTGGCTTGTGTGGTAGCTTTCTTGGGTACAGGGAATGAGTCAAGAAGAGACTGAGACAATTCAGTGTGTGAGGAATTTCCAGGTCATATTTTCATTGCCCTTCAGTAATAAAAATGATTACATAACTATGCCATAGATTCAAATTAAACCTACATCACCATGACTGTGCTGCAGAAGGGTCAATTATACAGTGTTACGTGTGGTATGTAAAATTTATTATGGGGTCCTCTTGAGATAACAGAAGGAGGGTCAACAAGAAGAGAGGCACAAATCTGCTTGAAATGTGTGGTGTTTTTTATTTACAAGAGGACCACATAAATCAAATGCAGTGGAAGCAGAGTGACTTGCATAAAAATTATCAATGCTGAGCTGCACTGCTTCCTTTTATTTGACGAAACATGTACACGAGGGATTTATAAATATTCCTACAGCTATCTCTGATTAACTATTTAAAACGTCTTGTCTCGTCGTCGATCAAGACAGTTCCTTTCATTGTTATCCCTTTAAACTCTATGGTGAACATCCAGTTTGAGAAACGTAATGCATGTGGTTTCCAAAAAAATGGAAATGTAAACAAAACTTTGTAGCACAGTTATGCGTTGTAGTTCTTTTAGGTAATAGTAGACAGATGCACATAGCAATAGTCTCAATAGTTTTGTGGACCAAATACTGAAAACCTTCTTTATCACGATCTTTAATCTTGAATTGCGATAATTGTTTATCACGAACATTGACATTGCGTTACGCTTGTTTATTTTTATTTTCTGTTCCAGTTAATTTTTCACTAGCCTTTCATAACTGTAAACGTAACCTGATCGCACGTAGCCAGAACGGAGATAACTCGGAGACACATTTTGTTAGTACGGAGATTTTTGTTATTCAGTGGAGATATCTTTTTATGGTCTTACACAAAGGAGTCAGGAATTATAACGTAAGTTTCGTCTTAGTTTCCTTCTACTATTCATTCTTGTTTGGTGTTTCTTTTCCTTCGATTTTTAACCGTTTCTTCGCGTAACGCACATTTCTGTAATTTTTTAGTTCTCACCGCATGCTTTGATGATTGTAATCGTATAATCAATCAGTGAAGTTACAACGTTGGAGCGTGTGGTTGATCACTGCGAACCCCCGAGGACTTGAATCGAAACCGCGACAGTGAGAAGTTTTAATTTAACATTGGAGATCGGAGTTTGGAACTGAACATTGTGCTATTCTGTTATGCAATACCTCGTGGCCCACCGCCCCCAAGAACCAAATTCGTGAATTTTCGTCCAGTATCTTCGACATGGCGAAAAATTTAAAGTCACCAGGATCATCACAACACGAAGATGAATTGAAATACCTGAAGGAACCACTTTTAAGCGGACGTTTAGATTCGGTCTCGCAAACATCTGGCAGACGTTCACGTTCGCGCGCGACGTCCTCGTCTCGCTTCTCGTCTTCGTCGAGCGTCGCGCGGAGAAAAGCTTTGGCGGAAGCCGCGGCAGCGAAACAAGAAGCGGAATTTGACCGACTATTGGCCGAAAAAGAGCGTGAGCGATTGGAGATCGAAGCAGAGGAGGAGAGAAAACGCCAATCCCAAAGAGCTAAATTTGAATGCGACAAGGCCGTCCTAACAGCGAACAAGAAACTTGCAATCGCCGAAGCAAAGTTAAAGGCAATCGAGCAGTCTTTAGAAGAAGAAAAAGAAGAGAAAGTCACGTTGGTTTCTATTCCAGGCCTCAACGACCACTTCGATAGTAAATATCAGACGCAAGCCTGGATCGATGCACAAGAGACATTTAAAACAGTGGATTGCGTGACAGAGAGCCCAGTCCAACCTCGCGAACGTATCGAAAAGGGAAACGGTAAAGTCACTCACAGCACGCCTCGAAACGAACAAACGAAGGATCCCTCACCGGCAAACGAAGAAGAGCACTCACCCGGCTTAAACACCACCAGTCACGGAAAATTTACCGTAGGAAGTGGTCTCGCAGGGAACACGCCCCCTTATGGCGCCCGTGTGACAAATCCCTTTACACCGACTCCTATGGAGGAACTGACGACGGTCAACCAAAAATTGGCTGCAAACTTGGCACGACAAAATCTTCCGAAGTGCCACCCGGAGACGTTCGCTGGCGACGTGACGCTTTTCCACCCCTGGAGGAGTGCCTTCAAGGCTATGATCAAAGGAACAGACGTGACCCCTGAACAGGAGATCAATTACTTGAGAAGCTACACGAAACGAGATGCCCAGAAAGTCGTGAACAACTACAGAGAGACAATATAGGGACCCGGTCGTTGCTTTACAAGACGTATGGACCGAGCTGGAGAGACGCTTCGGAAACACCGCCGCCATCACCAATGTTCTCATAGAACGACTTCGAAAACCGGGCAAATTCGGAGAAGGAGACAGCGACAGACTGCAGGCATTCGCGGACGTGTGTGCTGACGTAAATAGTCAACTCGACTTCCTTCCTGAGCTCGGGTACCTGAACTACCCCACCGCGATCGTCCCCATCGTCCAGAACCTGCCAAGCTCCATCCGTTTGAAATGGGAGAAGCGTGTGGTACACCATGCGGAGAAATACGATGACGCGTATCCGGGCTTCAAAGATTTCGCCGCTATGATCCAAGAACAGACCCGCTTGAAGAGTCATCCCAATGTTTTGGCGAGTACGCAACTGAGCAGCCTCAAACAGAAAACTCGCGATCCCAGACTACGCCCTCCCGACGCGCACGAACCGAGTATGGACTCAGTCAGAAGAGTGCTAAAGTCAAATATGGAAGATAGAAACATTCCAAAAAAAGGTACTGGAGAGAAGAGGTACTGCCCGTTCCATCAACGGAAAGGACACACTTTATCCGAATGTAAAGCCTTCGAAAGTGAAACCCTCGAAGCCAAGAACGAGTGTATCATGAGAGCAGGACTTTGCTTTCGCTGTCTGTCGCGAGGACACAGGTCGAGCGATTGTACCGCAGTCGTGAAATGTACTAAGTGTGGAGATGATCGCCACCCCACAATCCTTCACAAAGATAAGACCGAAGCTACAAGAAGGGAGCATGGCGAGGAGCTTCAGACAGCCTGCACCTCAGTTTGTCAAGATCCCAGCAGTGGTGGAGTTTCTTGTAGCAAAATCGTTCTCGTAGACATTTTCGGTGAAAATCAAGCACAAAAGCCATGCCGCGTTTATGCAATTTTAGACGACCAGAGCAACGCCTCGATGATTAGTCCAAACCTAGCAGACAAGTTAGGCGCTACCGGACCAAACCTTAAGTACTTTCTCTCGACGTGCAGTGGTGGGAAAGAAGAGAAGTCAGGGAGGCGAGTTTCCGGTGTTGCGTTGCGCTCCATGGCTGGCAAAACGTCGAGGCTTCCCCAGCTCGTCGAGTGCGCCAACATTCCCCAAGACAAGAGAGAGATCGTGACACCAGAGATGGCCAGACAGTTTCCCCATCTTAAAGAGATTGCCGAGGAGATACCGCCCTACGATCCTAAAGCAAAGGTCGAAATCCTTATCGGCAGAGACGCGCCCGAGTTGCTGAAGATCAGAGAGAGCAAAAATGGTCCTAAAGGTGCTCCGTGGGCCCAGAAACTTGACTTAGGGTGGACAGTATCTGGTCAAATGTGCTTAGATCGAGTGGGTGGACCTATTCACATCTCTGCACACCGCACAGCAGTCGAATATTTAGACAAACCTCTCGGCTTTCCCTCGAGCAGCCAGACAGCGAATCGTTCTTCTGCGAATCATGAAGTCCTTCCCTGCCCAAACCATTTCAAGATCAAAGAGCAATTCGCGGAGAGAGGAGAAATTGAAGCCGATCTTTTTCGGACGACACCGGACGATAACACAACGAGCCTGTCACAGGAGGACAGGCGCTTCCTGGAGATTATGGAGACAAAGATCCACAAAAACCAACGTGGAAACTGGGAGATGCCACTCCCCTTTCGTTCCTCGAACATAGCAATGCCTAACAACCGGTCCTTAGCTGTCAACCGTCTCAACAGCCTGCTGCGCACCTTCAAGAAGAAACCTAAGATAAAAGAAGACTATCTTCAGTTTATGGGCAATGTTTTCAATCGTGGCCACGCAGTTCCAGTCCCTCAGGAAGAGTTGTCAGCGCCAAGTAGCCACCCAGAAATGAATGAACGCGGCCTACCAGACCAGGAGCAGACAACGAAAACCAGAAACGAAGGTCGCATATGGTACTTGCCTCACTTTGGAGTGTACCACCCAGGAAACCGGATCAGATCCGTGTTGTTTTCGACTCGTCAGCCGAGTTCCAAGGAGTGTCACTTAACAAAGAGCTTCTTCCGGGCCCAGATCTCATGAATAGCCTTGTTGGAGTACTGATCCGTTTCCGTCAGGAGAACGTCGCCGCAATGTGTGACATAGAACAAATGTTTCACTCGTTTCACGTGGCTCCAGAGCATCAGAACTTTCTTCGATTCCTCTGGTACAAAGACAACGATCCATCGAAGGAGATTATCGAGAACAAGATGACCGTACACCTATTTGGCAATGGACCAAGTCCCGCCATCGCCACCTTCGGGTTAAGAAAAACAGCAGACGACGGCGAGGAGAAGTACGGTAAAGCGACAAGAGACTTCGTACACAGAAACTTCTATGTAGACGACGGGCTGACTTCGTGCCCCACAGAAAGTGAAACCATTTGTCTAGTCAGGAACGCCCAAGCCATGTTGGCCACCGCGAACTTGAGATTACACAAAGTGGTCTCCAACTCAGTCACCGTCATGGAGGCACTGCCAGCAGAAGACCGCGCTAAGAGCGTCAAGGACCTTGACCTGCGCCGCGACGTACTGCCAACACAGCGCTCGCTTGGAGTCCATTGGGACATCGAGAAGGATCATTTCACCTTCCGAGTCTTATTGCCAGCAAAACCCTTCACACGTAGAGGAGTCCTTTCCATAGTAAACTCTGTGTACGACCCACTAGGCCTTGCATCCCCAGTCGTCCTGGAAGGCAAGCTGATACTCCAACAGCTCGTCCTCATGGGAAAGAAAGCAAACAACAATGATCCTCTTGGTTGGGACGATCCACTTCCGGAGAACATGAATCAGCGGTGGAGTCGCTGGAGAGATGCACTTCCCATCTTAGAAAAAGTGGCCTTTCCTCGTTGCCACCATCCAAAAGGATTTGGCACCGTCGAACGCAGGGAGATACACGCATTTTCCGACGCAAGCAAGGATGCCATTGGTATCGCCGTATACCTGCGCGAGATCAACAGTGAAGGAGACATAAGCGTTTCCCTTTTGTTTGGACGATCCAAGATCGCGCCGACCCACTCCACAAGCATTCCCAGGCTAGAGTTGTGCAGCGCGGTACTAGCCACCAAGGCCGTGAGGATGATATGCAGGGAACTTGACGTTAAAGTTGACGAAGAAATCTATTACTCCGACTCAAAGGTGGTACTGGGCTACATACAGAACGAAAGTAGAAGATTCTACGTGTATGTAGCAAACCGCGTCCAAATGATCCGTAACACCACGGAGCCAAGTCAGTGGAGATACATCGACACCGCAAGTAATCCTGCCGATCTTGCGACTCGCTGCCTGTCCCCAGACAAGCTGCTGGAGTCACGGTGGACCTCGGGACCAGAATTTTTATGGAGCCCACGGCCTCACCCTCAAACCGTACTTCAGGAGATACCTCTCGATGAAAGCGACCCGGAAGTGAAACGAGAAGTCGTCGCATGCATCACGAGGTCACAAACACTCCAAGAACTCGGCACCTCGAGATTTAACCGCTTCTCCTGCTGGTCGTCCGTTAAGCGCGCAGTAGCCAGCCTCATCCGAGTAATAAAGAGTTTCAAGGAGAGAAATCAAGAGCATTCAAGGAAGCCAATCAACCATCTACCTCCTCCATCAGCAGCCGAGCTCGAGCGAGCCAGTGAAATTGTAGTCAAATCAGTACAGAAAGAAGCTTTTACCGAGGAGTTTAAGGCGTTATCCCCATCTGGAGAGGAGAAAACAGTGCCAAAAAGTTCGAACCTGCTGCGGCTAGATCCCTTCTTAGATCCAAATGGCCTACTTCGTGTTGGTGGTCGCCTTAGAAATTCCACACTCGAGTATCAAGAGAAACACCCAGTGCTCCTTCCAAAAGGACATCATGTATCAAAGTTGATCATCCGCCACTTTCACGAAAAGGTCCATCACCAAGGTCGCCAAATCACAAGCGGAGCCGTCCGTGAAGCTGGCTACTGGGTCGTCGGAGCTCATCGTATGATATCAAGCCTCATAGAATCCTGCGTGACCTGCAAGAAGTTAAGAGGAGCAATCTTGACGCAACACATGGCGAACCTACCATCTGATCGATTGGAGACCAGCCCACCCTTCTCGAACGTCGGCTTCGATGTCTTTGGTCCCTGGGAGACCGCAACGAGACGACTTAGAGGTGGCGCAGCCAACGCCAAGCGCTGGGGTCTCGTTTTTACCTGTCTAAGCAGCCGTGCCATCCACATCGAGCTTTTAGAAACGATGGATGCCAGCTCGTTCATTTGCGCTCTGCGCCGATTCCTCGCCATTCGCGGCCCAGTGGAGAAACTCAGATGCGACCAGGGTACCAACTTTGTGCGAGGAAAATCTCAATTAGACGACGCACTCTCGGAGATGGACCAAACTCGGATCCAAAGGTTTACAGCAGAGCAAGGGGTCGAATGGATATTCAATCCTCCACACGCATCGCACTTCGGAGGCGCGTGGGAGCGGCAAATTGGTACGATTCGACGTGTATTGGACGCCATGCTTCTGGAGATCGGACGCGCCCAGCTCACTCATGAGTTACTGGTGACCCTCATGGCAGAAGTTACAGGGATTGTCAACAGCCGCCCCATCGCAACAATACCTTCCGACATTGATGAACCACAACCCCTAACTCCTGCCATGCTGCTCACGATGAAGACACGCCCTCTTGCGCCTACCCCTGGCCACTTCGTCCGACAGGATCTCTACGCGCGCAACTGGTGGCGAAAGGCCCAGTACCTGGCCGATCAGTTTTGGGTCCGTTGGAGGAAGGAATATCTACAAAACCTGCAGAACAGAACCAAGTGGGAGAAACGCGAACGCAACCTCGCCGTCGGAGACATCGTGCTTGTCAAGGAGGACAACGCGCACCGGAACGACTGGTTACTGGGGAAGATAATAGAAGTCACACCAAGTTCGGACGGCAAGGTACGGAGAGCTAAGGTGACGTTGTGGAAAGAAGGAAGTATGAAGACCTACGACCGTCCAATCTGCAGTTTTGTCCTTCTGCTTAAACATGAAGAGGAAGGTTGAAAGTTTCGGAGAGTCCAGGACCGCCCAGACTGTTACACAAGGACTTGTCATGCATTTTCATTTACTCTGATTAGGAACTTTGATTCTACGAGTTTTTAATAATTTGAACATTGTTAGAGCAAGGATTTCAATCCTTGGGCGAGGAGTATCACGAACATTGACATTGCGTTACGCTTGTTTATTTTTATTTTCTGTTCCAGTTTATTTTTCACTAGCCTTTAATAACTGTAAACGTAACCTGATCGCACGTAGCCAGAACGGAGATAACTCGGAGACACATTTTGTTAGTACGGAGATTTTTGTTATTCAGTGGAGATATCTTTTTATGGTCTTACACAAAGGAGTCAGGAATTATAACGTAAGTTTCGTCTTAGTTTCCTTCTACTATTCATTCTTGTTTGGTGTTTCTTTTCCTTCGATTTTTAACCGTTTCTTCGCGTAACGCACATTTCTGTAATTTTTTAGTTCTCACCGCATGCTTTGATGATTGTAATCGTATAATAAATCAGTGAAGTTACAACGTTGGAGCGTGTGGTTGATCACTGCGAACCCCCGAGGACTTGAATCGGAACCGCGACATTGCTACTAGTAGAACTAATCCAACAGTGGCAGAAGTTACATATATTAACGCGACATTCAAATGCTGCGGCTTTTCCGAGAAGCAGCTGTGTAATGCGGGTTGAATCGATTTCTTACAATACAAAGGAAAAGGGGCCTCTGCTAGCAGGGAAAATAAAAAGGGAATGTTGCAAGCAACGGTGTGGCGTCGAGCAAAGCATGGTTGACGCGCCTCGAGAACCTGCCATTTGCGGAAATACCGTATTTTCTCGATTAATCACGGGGGGCGTTTCTTTAAAAGTAGACTTCGTAGACCAAGCGTTTAATATTTGAACCCGGCGTTTATTCGGGGTGCGGGGTTTATCAAAATGTGGTACCTTTCATTAAGGTATCAGCCACCTTTCAGGATCGTTTGCGCGCGGATCGTTCTAGTTTCTGTTGTTTTTAAGAAAAACCCTAAAATTTGGGGTTTACCTCGGTGTAAGAACCTGACAATATTTTCTTTGTTTGCTAGCTTTTGTTTTGCTGTACGGTATTGCTTTAAATGTTTTTGTTTCCTTTGTTTTACGTCATCCGTGAGTTTCACAGGTTCTTACACAGAGGTAAAGCCAAAATTTCTGGCAACTTAATAATTCCAGAAAATGACTGTCTATTCAAAGAGAGGCCAAAAAATTTTGACACGTTCAGAAAATGGGAAAGTTTTTTCACGTGTACATGTCTTTATAGATTAGGTTCGACTCCCTCCAGAAACAAAGAAAACAACACGATTAACACCGCATTCCCCTAATGACACCTCTGGCTAAAAAATCGTGTCTCATATTTTTGCTAAATGCATTTGTTCTTCTTTTATTAGCAGTTCACGTGGAAAAAAAAGGTCTAGCTCTAAAACGAAAAGAGGGATAAAAATTCGCAGACATGGTTTTGTAGAAAAACTATCTGGCAACAATCTGGCCAAATTTTAGCCAATTTGGTCGAGTGGTTGTCAACTTGGAGTTTTAAATTATCTCTGTGCGTCGAGTAAATTTGATACATCTTCCTGTTACCTGTCAAAGTCCTATCCCCAGAGTAAGTTGATTCCTCTCTTTGTGGCATCGATGGAAACACACCTTGCTTGACGTTGGTTTAATTATATCGTTACAGGAAAGACGCCGCAAAGAAATGTACTATTTTACTTCATTACAACAACCTGAGCGTACGTTGTAATTCCAAGTCGGCAGCCCATGACCAATTTGGCTAAAATTTGGCCACCTTATTTAACAATTAGTTGATTCCTCTCTTTGTGGCATCGATGGAAACACACCTTGCTTGACGTTGGTTTAATTATATCGTTACAGGAAAGAC
The DNA here is from genome assembly GCA_964030785.1 of Siderastrea siderea. NCBI lineage: Eukaryota > Metazoa > Cnidaria > Anthozoa > Scleractinia > Rhizangiidae > Siderastrea > Siderastrea siderea. The sequence continues at coordinate 28,763,432 of OZ034976.1, read as the reverse complement.
GCCGCAAAGAAATGTACTATTTTACTTCATTACAACAACCTGAGCGTACGTTGTAATTCCAAGTCGGCAGCCCATGACCAATTTGGCTAAAATTTGGCCACCTTATTTAACAATTAGATTATTCGCTCTCGATTTCTATGCGTGATAGTTGATTCGGCCTTCGGCCTCATCAACTATCACGCGATAGAAATCTTGAGCTCCTGATTGGTGAGACGTGGAAACCATCGAGCGTTGACTACTTCTTGGCCCACACCAAGAAGGATGGGTGTAGCAACCAACCCGAACCCATGACAGTCTACAACCTTAAGAAGTGCTACTTGGATAGCTACCTCACCACCAAAGAGAGCATTAGTTGCCCTTCCTGCACCGAACCGGCTGTTCTCCGTGGTCAGCATTCAAGTGTTGTCCCTGTCTACATACTTTACCGAGAGCATAACGACTTCTTGGAAGCCGCCTACCGGATGTTCTTTCCATACAACCGAGGGAAACGGGTCTGCATTGGATATTATGCACACAATATCTGCCCTTGCTTCGAAGCATGGGGCAATTGTGTTTGCCCGAGAATCAGAGGCTGTATTGGAGGATATTCAACATTTGGCCACCACGTTGGGGATTGGGAGAATGTTATAGTTCGTTTTCGAAAAGTCTACTCCGACTACCAGATATACTCCATGTATCTGTCGACCCACAACACAGAGATCACAAATAAGTTTGCCGGCGACTTCCTTTGGAAAGACGGCAAGTTCAGAAAGGGAAGTCAATCGTTGGCCATGCATGGTGGCACTAAGCATGACTCCGACTACCACATTTATTCCATATACCTGTCGACCCACAACACGGAGATCACAAATTAGTTTGCCGGCGACTTCCTTTGGAAAGACGGCAAGTTCACAAAGGCAAGTCAATCGTTGGCCATGCATGGTGGCACTAAGCACGCAATAGTCTACTCGGCTGAGGGTTCACATGGGATATGGCCAGCTGCCGGACGCCATGTTTACAAAACCCTTCCAAACAAAGACGAACTAGTGGACTACACCAGCGATGGATTATCTTGGCAAACATGGGACAATCTAAAGATTGTCAAGTACGATCCCAGCTATCAGTATAAAGGAGATTTCAAGTTCATGGAGTTCATTGGCCGATGAGGAAACAAAGAAGACGGCTGCGGCATCGCAGAGCTCATCAGCCGTGAATGCATACTTAATAACGTTCCAACAGGTCCCGCCTATAAAGACTGGCCTAAGTTTGGATAATTGCTGTAATGGTCTCAGTGGTTATGAGTACTGTGTAGAACTGCAACTTATCATGCTGGGTAACGAATAGAAAAAATAATCAAAGTTAAAGCTTGAAAGGGTCTTGTTAAAAATAAGACGAACTGGACTCACTAGATTGTAATAATGCTTAATCATCAATGATAACATCTCAGGAATAAAAACCACTGACAAAAAACATAATTATTCCAGTTCATTACAGTGTTGTGTGTGGGGTAAATGGTGAAGAGTAGGGAGGAAAAAAAGGGGTTTGTACGTTTGATATTTTTTAATCGGTATTTCGCTGACGGTAAGACGGCTTTGTGTATTAGAGTAGAGTGGAGTAGAGTAGAGTGTCACTAGCATAGCATAGCACAGCATAGCATATCATATCATATCATAGCATAGCATAGCATAGCATAGCATAGCATAGCATAGCATAGCATAGCATAGCATATCATAGCATATCATAGCATAGCATAGCATAGCATAGCATAGCATAGTTTCGCCTGCAGGGTTTTGGGCCAGAGGTCAAAACCTGAGGAGGCATCCTTGGAGTCCGCGCAAAAAAGTACATGCAGTTGAAATATACACTTCGAATGCCAGATTTACCTAAACAGGGCCCCCACGAAATAGATGAGTAATGATGATATAGTAGTATGTAAATGCCCGAACGAAAAAAAAAACCGGATCATGATGACGTAGCACCCTGGGCAACATCAGTTAATCAACAAATATGTAGCCAATGGGGGGGGGGGGGGGGGGGGCGGGGGTCCACGCGATTAAGCGGGAAAATCAGTGCGGATCGATTTTCAGGAGTCGTTTTGCGTCTTCCCCGGGCACGAGTTTCACAGGATGGCTTTGTTGACTTTGTGCTTAAGGTGTGGAAGGCAAACTCGTGCTCGAGTATCTTTTAGTTATTTACCTTTTACAAAATACTTTCAGGCCTTCATACAAACTAAATATGTTGATTTGTAGGATCAAAAAACCCAAACGGAAAGACCCTGAAGTCCCGAAGAAATCTGACCATTGATTCAACAATTTTTTGGCCTTAGATTATACACAGTCTATCCATTGTTTCAAAATTTTTTCATTTAAAATATCTCACCCTTATTTCAACGATTGTTTGACCTTAGATTATAGCCAATCTATCCGTTGCTTCATTCTCTTTTTCATTTGGAAAATCTAACCGTTGTTTCAATGAGTTTTTGGCCTTTTATTATAGACAGTCTATCCATTGTTTCAATCTTTTCTCTTTGGAAAATTTAACCGTTGATTCAACTATTTTTTGGCCTTAGATTACAAACAATTTATCCATTGATTCGTTCTTTTTCTCATTTGGAAAATCTAACCGTTGTTTCAACGATTGTTCGGCCTTGGATTAAAGACAATCTATCTGTTGTTTCAATCTTTTTTCATTTAAAAATCTTTAAAAAGTAATTTCAACGATAATTGGCCTTGGATTACAGACATTTTATCCAGTGTTTGAATCCTTTTTTCATTGTCAAACTCTAAACCTTGTTTCAACGATTTTTTGGCCCTCAACTATAGTTAATCTATCCATTGTTTCAATCTTTTCTCCTTTGGAATATGTAACCGTTCTTCGAACGGGACTTTGGCCTCAAATTATAGCCAATCTACCTATTGCTTCAATCTATTTTTTACTTGAGTAGTGATATGCGCACCGAATTAGACCCATTTTTTGGGCAGGTATCTGATTTAAGTGGGCAGAAATGAGTTAGGTTTGGATGCCACAATTATAAGGTGTGGCTCATGAATAAAATGCGCGGGAATCTCGGTAATTTGTGAAAGAATAAATTATGTCGCAGGGCTTGCTAAAATGTCAACTTGTCAAAACGAATGCCTTGCATAAGAAAATCGCTGCAAATTCACGATAACAAATAATTAAAACAAAGACAGGAGTTTTGTGACTAAAAGAATTGACACAATCGTTAGATTTCCTTCAATTTCAAAATAAAAATCTTTATGTTGATACACTCTACTGAATGCAATGAAAGAGCTCCGCGCGGGGACGTATTCGTTTTGCTGAAGATGGTATGACATACAACAGAGATCTGCTCAAGTATTGGAGTTTTGGCCACAAGTATGCTGTGGCTAATTTATTGAAAATACATAAAGAGCATCTGATGACAATAAAATACTAAATAGCATATCATGTTCAGCAAAGGTGGGGCGAAAAAAGCGCCACAAGCCACAAGATGTGGCTGCCCCACCAAGAACCCAACGCAGAGCTCGCACGGAATAACAAGCGAAACAACAAAAGAGGATCATCATCATGTATAACAAATTAACACATTACGCTCACAAATAATGTTAAGATCTAGTGACGGATGATCGGCAGCCGCATGTCTGACCCAAACTACTGTCAAAACTATAAAGGCTAGAATTCTTGACAGGTCAGTGGCAGCCGCATGTCTGACCCAAATCACTGCCAAGGACTAGTGATATACCTTGTTAACATACATACGGTTATGCAGACAACGCCATCTAAAATTGCTTGTAAATATAATGTCCATTAAGTCCAAAATATAAAGTCACAAATCAATGGCAGCCGCATGCCTGACCCATATGAGGCGGTACGCACCTATCGGAAGGCTTAACAGGATTGGCTGAGAAGACAAAAGAACAAACAATAAAACAATGACCCTAGCCCTTAAAACAATAGAGGTGCGTGATATAGGAAGCCAATAAAATTGCAGGTTCCGAAGAGGTGCGTGGCTTATGACCCATATCACTGTGTAAAATAAGACTAAGTGCCCTTTGAAGACCCCGAATGTAACGTAAATTGCCTAAATTGGCAGGTCATTGGCAGCCGCTTGTCTGACCCAAATCACTGCCAAATGCTAAAAGGGGAATGCGTTACAACCCCATAAGTCTAAAATAAAATTAGGGAAAATCCATCGAACAATTGGCGACAGGAGGTGTAGCAGTCCATATCTGTCCTACATCTCCGGCCGCAGAGAAAAAAAAAATTACAGTAATACTTAAAAACTAAACAATTTCTAATTAAGTGTCACTGAGGCATTCAGAACGAATATAAAGTTTGAAGGCGTCAGATTTCCATCGACCAAGAGTGCGAATTTGGGCATCGGAAAAACCCTTATCAGCCGCATGAGACGCGGCGCCAATTCGAAAACTGTGGCCTTTATACCGACTGGTATCTAAACCGCAAAATTTTAAACAGCGAGAAAGTTCGGAGTTGAATTGGTTAACCGTAACGGGTGCAATGTTTTGATGGCAGAATAGTGGCCCCGGCTGTGAACCCCGTGTCCTGCAATAATCGACTAAAGCCTTTACAGGACAGAACGGCGACGTTTCGTCGCGTTCAATTAGTATTTGAAATGGTTGCCTACTGGGGTTATGCTTGAATTGAGTAATGACAATCTTAACCATGTTAGCTTTACCGTCTCCTATCAAAAATTTTACCTCCCTAAACTGGACCACGGATGCTGCGCAATCCGCACTCTTAGTCGCCAGCTCACCGATGCGGAAAAAGCCGTAAAAGGCTACCAAAAACATGGTCGAGTACAGAGAGCGCTGAAAGGCCGAAGAGTTAGTGTATCTGAGAGACGCAACAAGCTCGTGCAAGACAGGTCTTGTTATGGGTAAGCGAACATCTGTTGAGCGCTGGCGACCTAATGCCGTTAAGAGTTTAAGGATCAGAAAGGATTTAGTGGGATCCTGAAGTCCCTTGATCTTGTGAACGTAACTGATAGCCGAAAGATAAGAGGTAATCGTAGAGGGCGCAAGTTTACTAGCGGACAGATAAGATATAAACAGAGCGATTTGGGGAGATGATAACGGCAACCTGAAATCTGATGACTTATAAAAACGCTGGTGGAAAATCTGAAAAACACGCCAAGCTCTCTGATATGATTTTCTGGAACTAGACGTCAACGCAGAGCCCATTAAGCCTCTCAAGTGAGCCACCAACTCTCCGGAAGAAGGTCCAACGGGACTTGTGTTGGGCACTCGTCCGCATCTGGCGTGATTTGCTTGAATTTCTCTACCTGAAAGCGGGAAATGTAGTCGGCCCTAGTGTTGTGCAGACCAGGAACATGCTTAGCTCGGAATAAAATATTATACCTTAAACAACTAAGAACTAGATCACGGATGAGGATCATAACTGTCTTGTGCCGGGATGTTTGTTTGTTGATAATATCTACTAGGGCGGCGTTATCAGTGTGAAAGACAATGCAACGATTAGCCATTTCCGACCCCCAAATATGTACAGCAATAGTGATAGGAAAGAATTCGAGAACAGTAATATTGAGGCCGCTCCACTTTTCAGGAAAAGAGCCAAAGAACCAGTGCTGCCCAAATATCGCACCGTACCCCTTTGAGGCCACGGCGTCCGTATATAGATCAAGTGAACAGGACGTTTCCCAACGATCCGACAGAAAAAATGCCCTACCATTGAAGTCTTGTAAAAACTGCACCCACATACGGATATCTCGCTTAGCCTCTTTGCGTAAACGGATGTGATGATGAGGGCGTAATGGACCCATGGTAAGATCAATAAGACGGCGTAAAAAGGCGCGCCCCGGAACAACAACAGAGCAACAAAAATTCAATAAGCCGATTAAAGACTGCATTTCACGCAGGGTAACTGACCGTCGACTAAAAAATTGATGGAGTAAGGCGCGACATTTGTGCAGCTTTTCCAAAGGTAACCGGGCCTCCTGTTTAACAGAGTCAAGTTCAATTCCCGCAAATTGTAAAACTGTATCCGGGCCTGCTGTCTTTTCATGAGCGATGGGAACACCCAGAAAATCACACATGTTAAGAAAATTTTTTAGGTCGGTCGCACATTGCTCGCGGGTAGGCGCGATAAACAAAAAGTCGTCTAAAATATGTAAAACAGCAGACACTCGTAAAGTGCATTTTGCGACCCACTCCAAGGCAGACGCGAGATGGTCAAATGTTTGGCAGCTAGATTTCAAGCCCATAGCTAAGCACCTATCAAAGTAGTACTGATCTTCCCATTTTATACCAAGCAATGGGTAATCTAGCTCTTGAACTGGGATTATTCGAAAGGCAGACTTGATATCGGTTTTGGCCATATAGCAACCCGCACCTAAGTTTTTAAGAATATTGACCGCCTCGCTAATGGTCGCATAATGCACCGATGAACAGTCGACAGGAATTGAATCGTTAACGGACAAGCCCTTGGGATACGATAAATGATGGATAAGCCTAAATTCATTTGGGGTTTTCTTAGGAACTAGGCCAATGGGCGAGGTTCGAAAAACAGGAAAAGGGTGAGTGCGGAAAGGACCAACAATCCTCCCCGCGTCAATTTCTTTTTGAAGTTTCGCTGATACAATGTCCGCGCTTTGCAAAGCACTCTTTAAATTTGGGGACTCAAAGGAGGATTGTTCTCCAAAAAAATGAATACGAAAACCACAACGGAAACCATCAACCAAAAATGTGTTAAGAACTGGGCTATAGCCGGTGAGGAGCTGCTCAAGACGATCCACTTTTACGGGCGTGACTGGCGGGCTGCCCAGAACTCTGACTTTGAGTTGATATTCCCGACTTAACAACGTGTGGTCGCGAACATTGAGTGGCAGGATGTTTTGCGCCGCATTTGTAACAAATGTGCTCGTATTGGCAGCCCCCACATTGTTTTCCGGCTTGAAACGCCCAGCACGTTCCTTTTGGGAAACCGCTAGAGGCGCGAAAACGCCCTTTTGAATTCCTGTCGCCATTGTAAGAGGATTGTGGTTTGCTACGAAAATTAGAATTAGTCATAGCCCTCAGCCATAATTCCCAGTGAATTTGATCCCAGAGGTAAAGCTCAGGGGAAGATTGCCTTAAATAGCGAAATTGTTCGTCATAAAAAAGCCAGTCCCCTGACTTAAAAGAAAGATCGCGTACTACCTCACAGTATTTCATGAGTTTTGGGGCGTCGTCAGATGCTTTCTCCGCGTAGATTGATACGAATGTATTAAAGGCAGTGAGCCACTGGTTAATATTTGTAACCTTCTTCGGCGTATGAAAAGGCTCCAGGGTGAGCTGTGGTTGCCCTGAAGAATCGCCATTAACTGACGTCATTGATACAGCGAATTTTTCGCGTGGAGGAGCAACTGACAGTAACGCGCCAAAATCAACATATTCGTTGGCCCAAATTTTGGCCTTCACCTTATCGTTTACCCGGGCTCCCAGATTGACCGCAATACTAGAAAATAATTGGCGTGGTTGATCGCCAGCCTCAAAAGAGGAAGCACAGATGCTCTATTGGTACCTGCTTGGGTTAACGCTATGACTTCATCATCCACGGCACGCTCTACAACTTGAGGGGCAGTGGGTGCGGTCTGCGAGCTGTCTTGTGAGTTCCCGCTTGAACGCTGGGAGACCAAGACATCCTTGACGGCTTGCGTAACAGCAACTGCGATCGTGTTGGTCAGGGCTTGAACGTTAATTTGCATTAAACCCGTGTCCTGTGGCGTTGGATTGAGAGAGGATGGCCCTGCTTCTTGGAGATCGGAAGGACGATGACGCTTGGCTCGCGTGGAGGAGGCTGTAGCAGCACGTTTCTTGGGAGGCATGACTCAATGATATGCAAGAAATATTAACTATATGGTGATAAATGTTAGTTGACAGCTTAACCCGTAGATGATAAAATAATTAATCTGACAGTTAACACCGGAAAAGTACTAGGAGGGGCCGTTCTAAAATAAACCACAAAAATGTGTGATATGCATTGGTATGCAACCACAGGAAACACCTGTGGTAAAAGAAAAAAGGCAAAGTTACAACAGAAAAAAATGAAATGCCAAAATTACTGACAAGAGCCCATTTCCGTACAAGAAAACAAGATGCATTGACAGTAATACCGAGTGCATTGGACACGCCTTGATACACAGGCGGTCAAAATGGTTTGTACACTCATACGGTAACTGCAAGCAAACTTGAAAAACAAGCTACCAAAGCCGGTAAATAAAGGGCACACTGTGCACCAAAGAACCAGCAGTTACAAAGAACCAGCTGAATAAGCCAACTGTGAACAGCAGTAAAGGAATGCGGCAACTAAAGGCCGGCAAAATACATAACAAAAGCTGATTCACTAGGCATTAAGATAAAACACGGCTTGGCTTGAAAAAACATATCAAAAGGAAATGGCTAAATGGCTCTCTCTACCACATAACACGCGGAACTTCTCTAATTAGCACGAGCTAATAAATGTAAGGATTTTAAAACGGCTCCTCTAAGACTGCGGCTCCTCTAAGCTTAAATTGCCCTCGATTATTTAGGTGTACACCATCACGATCGTGGAATCTCTGGGTAGACCGCCAAAAACCCCGGTGGCCCCATAAAAACGAATAGGGGAGTGGTTCCAAAAATACTTTAAGGTATTTCGTCAGCGCTCGGACTCGCACATTAAATACAGAGTCCGCATCTCGATAAAGGGTTTGGCACACGCATACCAGGCGAACACTGTACGAGTCGTGCAAAGTGCGAACTAAATCTTCAATAGCCAAACCCACCAGTAAAGGATCCAATCGGGAAAGGTCGTTAGTCCCTAACTGCAAAATTACGATATGGGGTGCAAAGGACTTAACCACGGGCAGGTCATCCTGTATCGTGGCCAACGTGCGGCCGCCCTTGCCTTGCCACCGAAATATAGCGGCCCCACTTAGCATAAACGAACGATCCAGGTGAGAGCGATGGTCAACAAACTCACCTAAACGGCGAATGAAAGAATGCCCAAGGATAAGAACACGAGGCGTGGCCATGTGCACAGAAATAATATAAAAGGGAATCAAATAACGGAGGATCACATGCACCCCTTAGCGCTAAAATAGCTCAGAAACAGGCCAAGGAAAAAGGAATACAGGTTACCCGAAGATAACTCTAGTTAGACTACACTGACTTGCCTGAAGAGTTTTTCCCAGAGATGTAAACGCTGTGATGGCAAAAGAAAGAGGGAATTAACGCCAGAATGATGAGGAATTTATACCCGGGCGCGACAGCGACCGATGTTATGATTGGCTGTTATCTGACATGGGAATCCAGAATCGGAAGAGCAAACATGTATGAAGAGTACAATAGGCGCAATGTATCAACATAAATAACATTATGCTTTGACATAATGTTTGGTTTTGAAACAAGAAACAACGCTTGGATTTCTCACATAAAAAATTATTAAAACTATGTTTAGATTTGCTTCAAATTTAAGATAAAACATAAAAAAAGACAAAAAAAGATTGAAACTATCGTTAGATTTGCTTTAAATTCAAGATAAAAATAATTGAAACAACGGTTGGATTTGTGAGATAAAAAAGGAACGAAACAAAGGATAGATTTGCTTCAACTTCAAGATAAAAAATCATTGAAACAACGGTTGGCTTTTGCGAGACAAAAAAGGACCAAAACTATGGATAATGTTATTTCAATTGCAAGATCAAGAAGTCATTGAAACAACGGTTGCAATTCTCAGAAAAAGAGTGAAACAATGGTTAGATTTTCTTCAATTTCAAGATAAAAAATCATTAAAACAGCGGTTGGATTGCGGAGATAAAAAAGATCGAAACTATGGATAGAATTCCCTCAATTTAAAGATAAAAAACCCTTGAAACAACGGTTGGATTTCTCAGATAAAAAACAGTATAAAACTATTGTTAGATATGGTTTAATTTTGATCTAAAGATCTTGAAACAACTGTTGGAATTTCTCTGATAAAAAAGGACTGAAACTATGGTAAGAGTTGCTTTAATTTCAAGATCAAAAACATTAAAACAACAGTTGGATTTCTCAGATTCAAAACGATTAAAGCTATGGTTGGATTTTTTGAATTTCAAGATAAACAATTATTGAACCAACGGTTCGATTTCTCTGATAAAATAGACTGCACGTATGGTGAGATTTGCTTCAAATTCAAGATAAAAATCATAGAAACAACGGTTGGATTTCTTAGTCACGAAAGAATTGAAACTATGGTCAGATTTGCTTCAAATTTTGGATAAGAACATCATTGAAACACCGGTTGTATTTCTCAGGTAAAAAAGGATTGTAACTATGGTTAGATTTGCTTCAATTTCAAGTTAAAAATCATTGAAACATCGGTTAGATTTCTCTGATAAAAAAGGGTTGCAACAATGGTGAGTTTTACATGAAATTCAAGATAGAAAGGCAATGAAACATGCACGGTTTGATTTCTTAGATAAGAAACGAATGAAACCTTGATTAGATCTGCTTCACGTTTAGGACAAAAAATTGTTGAAACAACAGTTGGATTTCTGTGATAAAAAGGATTGCAACTAGGATGAGATTTGATTCACGTTTAAGATTAAAAAATCATTGAAACAACAGTTTGGTTTCTCTGATAAAAAGGACTGCAACTATGGTGAGATTTGCTTCAAATTTACGATAAAAAATCATTGAAACAACTCTTGGATTTCCTAGATGAAAAACGATTGACACACTGTAAAAATTGACTAGTTAAATTAACCAATTAAAATAGTTGTGAAATGCATCTGAGACAACTACCTTTTTTTAGTCACTTTGACCGGTTCTAAATAGTTAAAATAACCAGGTTCTTTGGTTTGAAATAACCAATTATCACTAGTTATAATAACCACTGACAAGGTTATTTTGGCTTTTCTGTTTAGTCGTTCTGTCTCTGACATTTTTGTTGTTTAAACTATTAGAATTAGTTGTTTTAACCCGTTTATTTTTAGTTGCAATAACCAATATCTTTAGTGAAAGTAACTCAATTCATTCGGTTATTGACCATTCAAATTGGTTAAATCTACTATTTATAAAAGTACCTGGGATGCATCTGAGACAACCCATTTTTTTTAGTTACTTTTTGTTATTTTAACTAAAAATATTGGGTTAACCAAAACTGTTATTTTAACCTTTATATGATCAGTTGACTTGACCATTTCAGCAAGTTAAAATGACCCTTTAAAATAGATCAAGATGACAAACAGTTTTGGTTAAATGCACATCTTTATTAAGCGTTCTCGAAAACGTATAACTGGCCGTTGCTGGTGGTTGTAACTGGAAATGTTCTTTTATAGTCTTATTCTTCTGAAGAAGAATGTGCGCATGTCAGTGGCAGCCAAGATACGTTTTTCCATTTCTGAAAACAATGATTGAAATGTAATTATTACTGAGAAATATAATAGTGATTCATGATAAATAGTTATTCTGCAAAACTAAAGCTTTCTTTGGAATTAGCCAATCTGCGTTGCATTACAAGGTACTTGTGAATAATATAACTGAATTATTATATTCTGACCAAGTTATGCCGGGATGTTAGCCTCCTGGAACAGTTGTCCAAGGCTAAACTTTCCTGACTAAACCAATAAACTGGGTTAAAGTAGGATCTCGCTCCATGAAGGTCTTGATAGGTAGAAGCAAACTAGAATGACGAATGAGACTTAGCATTGCTTTTACTCCGTTGATAAGGTTGGACCTCG
>OZ034976.1:28725531-28751531 GCA_964030785.1 Siderastrea siderea | reverse complement strand
ATTGCTACTATGGTCATATTTCCTTCAAATTCAAGCAAAAAAATCATTAAAACAACGGTTGGATTTCTCAAATAAAAAAGGATTGCAACTATGGTCAGATTACCTTCAAATTAAACCAAAAATATCATTGAAACAACGGTTGGATTTCGCGGAGAAAAAAGGATTGCAACTATGATCAGACGCTTTAATTTCAAGCTGGAAAATCACTGAAAGAACGGTTGCATTTTTCAGATAAAAAAGAATTGCAACTATAATAATACGCTTTCATTCCAAGCTCAAAAATCACTGAAACAACGGTTGGATTTCTTAGATAAAAAAGGATTGCTACTATGGTCAGATTTTCTTCAAATTGAAACTAAAAAATCATTGAAACAACGGGTGGATTTCTATGATAAAAAAGGATTGGAACTATGGTCGGGTTTGCTTGAATTTCAAGCCAAAAATCATTGAAACAACTGTTGGATTTCTCAGATAAAAAAGGATTACAGCTATTATCAGATTTGCTTCAATTTCAGGATAAAAATTAATGAAAGAACGGTTGCATTTCTCTGTTAAAAACGTATTCTAACTATGGTTAGGTTTGCCTTAATTTCAAAATAAAAAATAATTGAAACGGTTGGATTTCCAGATAAAAAAGAATTGCAACTATAGTCAGATTTGCTTCAATTTCAAGATAAAAAATTATTGAAACAACGGTTGGATTGCATAGATAAAAAAGCATAGAAACTTTGGCCAGATTTGCTTCAAATTCAGATAAAAATCATTGAAACAACGGTTGGATTTCTCAGATAAAAAAGGATTGCAACTATGGTCAGATTTGCTTCAATTTTAAGCTAAAAAATCATTGAAACAACGGTTGGATTTCTTAGGTTAAAAAGGATTGCAACTATGGTGAGATTTGCTTCAATTTCAAGATAAAAAATCATTGAAACAGCGGTTGCATTTGTCAAATAAAACAGGATTGCAACTTTGATCAGATTTGCTTCAATTTCAAATGTGGTTAGATTTCCTTTAATGCCACGATAAAAAAATCATTGAATCAACGGATTGATTTCTCAGAAAAACAGCATTGCAACTGTGGTCAGATTTGCTTCAATTTCTAGCTAAAAAATTATTGAAACAACCTTAAGATTTCTCAGTTAAAAACCATTGAAGGAATACCGAGGAGTTGGAGGTCCAGGTCGTTGTCTCAATCTTTTGTTGGTTTGAAGAAACTAACCATTATATCAACAATTTTTGTCCTTGTACTATAGCCAATCTATTCATTTTTGTAATCTTTTTTTTTTCGTTTGGAAAATCTAACAATTGCTTCAACACCTTTTTGGCCTTGGATTAGAGCCAATCTGTCCATTGTTTTAATCTTTATTCCAGTAAGAACATCTCACAATTGTTTCAACAATTTTGTGGCCCTGAAATATAGCCAATCTATCTACTATTCTCACTGCGGCCATCACGTAGAAACGCCCCCTTGCTCGCTAGAATCCAACTTGTAAAACCCCCGTGCATCTGTAAGCCCATGGGTATAAATTGGTTGCTCTTGTGACATTTTTCCTCTCTGCATTTAATCGGACGCAAGTCTTTTGCTCGGCGCCCACCCGTCCTCCCCGTAGGGATGACTCGTGTTTTTCTATTCCGAGTTCCTGGTCCTTTTCGTCCCTGGCTCACTTTTTCCTATACCATATTCTAGCCTAGGGCGTTTTGGAGTGAGGGCCCCCAGTGGGAATTTATAACTGTTCTACTTTTTCTTTTTTCAATTGAAAAATCTAACCACTGTTTCAACAATTTCTTGGAATTAGATTATAGTTCATCTATCAATTGTTTCAATCCTTTTTTCGTTTGGAAAATCTAACCATTGTTTTAAAAATTTGCTGTCCTTGGATTAATTTTGTAGCAAATTTATCCATTCTTTCATACCTTTCTTTTTCAATTGGAAAATCTAACCATTTTTTTTAACAATGATTTGGCCTTGGATTGAAGCAAATCTATCCATTGTTTGAAACCTTTTTCCAGTTGGAAAATCTATCCGCTGCTTTAATCTTTTGATCAGTTCTAAAATGTAACATTAATCACTGTTTCAAAAATTTTCTGTCCTTGGATTTTGGCAAATCTATCCATTGTTGTAATCTGTTTTCAATTGGAAAATCTAACCATGCTTTTAACAGTTTTCATTCCTTGGATTAAAGCTAATCTGTCCATTGTTTCAATTCTTTTTTTCAATTGGAAAATCTAACCATTGTTTCAACAGTTTTTTATCTTACGATTGTAGCAACTCCATCAATTGTTTCAATGTTTTTTTTTCTGCCCAAAATAACGATTTGTTCCACAATTTTCTATTTGGGGTTTGCAGTGAATCTTCGTATTGTTGAAATATTTTTTTACAGCTGGAAAATCTAACCATTGTTTCAACAACTTTCTCTCTTGGGATGGTAGCAAATCCATCCACTATTTTCAAGTTTTCTTGTATCTGCCAAATCTAACGATTGTTTCGTGATTTTCTGATTTGGGATTGTAGTAAATCTATCCATTGTTTCAATATTTTTTGTTACCTGGAAAACCTAACCACTATTTCAACAGATTTCTATCTTAAGAAAATCCATCCATTGTTTCAATGTTTTTTAACTTCCAAATATGACCATTGCTTTAACAATTTTCTGTTTTGGGATTGCAGTGAATCTACATGTTGCTTCAACATTTCTTACAGCAGGAATATCTAACCATTGTTTCAACAATTTTCTGTCTTTGTGTTAGACAAAACAATGGTCAGATTTTTACCCATTATACCGGAGTGGACAATCTTGACTGCTCAGGAGTCTTTTAACATCCTTTCTGCCCCTCAAGGGTGAGCCCGTAGTACTTATGTTTGACACTACGACCAAGACCAAACCTCCACTCGGTAGCTACAACACATTACAATGGAATGACTGCTGCGTGATCACTTGTCCAAATACTGTGCACATTTGTCGATGTATATTTATGAGATGCATACTGTTTCATACCAAAAGTCACAAATGTATTCAAAGGCAGAGAGAGAATGTGATGGCAGTTGGTAAATCCTGAAGTAAGACCTGAACTTCTGGATAGGGGTAATAACGGCTCTCAAAATTAGGCTGCAAATCACAGCATGTAACAAGGTTTATGCCATACTCACACTGGACTCATCTGACGCTCTCTTTCAGTGATTTTTCAGAGTTGTAGGTCATCTTCACTGGAACTGACGGATGTATGCACTGAAGTCACCAGCCATATTCACTGCAGTTGTCAGTGGTCTTCACTGCAATTGTCTGTCATCTTTACTGCAGTTATCAGTCATCTTCACTGCAATTGTCTGTCATCTTCACTGCAGTTGTCAGTCATCTTTCCTGCAGTTGTGAGCCATCTTTATTGCAGTTGTCAGTCGTCTTTACTGCAGTTGTCAGCCATCTTTACTGCAGTTGGCAGCCATCTTTCCTGCAGTTCTCAGCCATCTTTACTGCAGTTGTCAGTCAACTTTACCACAGTTGTCTATCATCTTTACTGCAGTTATCAGCCATCCTTACTGCAGTTGTCAGTCATCTTTGCTGCAGTTCTCAGCCATCTTTACTGCACTTGTCAGTCAGCTTTACTGCAGCTGTCAGTCATCTTTACTGTAGTTACCAGTCATTTTTGCTGCAGTTGTCTGTCAGCTTTACTGCAGTGGTCAGTCATCTTTACTGCAGTTGTTAGCCATCTTTACTGCGATTGTTAGCCACCTTTACCGCAGTTATCAGCCATTTTTACTGCAGTTGTCAGACACATTTCCCGATCTCTTTTGCCAGGTGAGTACTGTAAAGTATAATGTGGGTCTGTAATGAACGAGCTAGCTGATGTTACGTTGAATGAGGCTCTGAGCAAAGGTTGAAACGTACATTTAGAAAAATACAGGATAAAAATTTTATTACAGTTAAGTCAAAACGGACTCTATAAAGCGAATACATCCGTAATCCATTGCATTTGCACGACCAATGATCCCATAAAAATTATCCACTTATGTCATGCACTGAAATCTGGCTACGCTTTAAAGAATCTGTCCATCTGAATCTGTCTCTCCTCCACCCCTCCTCAAGGAGGGCATCAGATTAAATTTTAATGCCGCAGTTATTGGGTCTTTAACAATAATATTGAACAAATCTTGAATAATTTATTGTTTTGATAAAAGTGCTCTTTGGTAATTGCTTCCAGACTTTTCAGCTATGACCCCTTTATCAGTGGATAGAAACTAACTCCTGATTACAAACGTTGCAGAAAAAACGTTGAAGTCACTGGCACGTATAGTGGTGAAAATGCAACATTAGTTTAAAGCATTGAGCAAATGTTTGCAAGGGAGGAATCTGTGACAAGGGCAAAAAAAAAAACACTCACTCAAGCTATCACTTGAATTGGTGGCTATGATAGCCAATTGGAGGCTGGCAATAACAGCCATAGACCTTTATCATGATACATTTTATTTGTGGTGCACAGATACAAGATACAATTTTTGCATTACACAATAACTGTCCAGCCCACTTACTGGGTCGGTCTTAAAGGGACACTGTCACGGGTATTTTCATGGTTTGGGGTCAAAAATGTGCTGAAAGCTCAATTAAATCAATTTTCACATACACAGAATACTCCTAAGACGTCAAGAGAAGGAAATCAAATGATTTTCTCAAAGGAAGAACAAAGCATAGTCAGTTACTGGCGATTTCTCAACGAAACAAAGGAAAAACGTGAAAACATCAGCCTGATGTTTTCAAGTTGCAACCATTTCCACCCTAGCGACCCGCAGCCAAACACACTTTATTGTAGTCTCAGAGAACTGGTAGAGTATTTTCAAAACGACACTCAACCATCATTTTTGGGTGAATATGTCATAGCTTTTCAAAGTTATCCTAAAAATGACGGTGACATTGTCCCTTTAAAATAACACTTGGCTATTCTACAGATGTGTATTGAGATACAAAAGAATACTAGATACACCAGATTCATTCCACTTAACTCAAGTTAAGTTCAAACAGGCAGATAAGCCATTCAGATACACCGTATTTAGTCAGCTTAAGCTTTCTCCAGCAGGCAGATGGGGTTCGTGTGAACCATTTCAAGATCAACTTTGTGTCCTATTAAATCCCTGATGTTAGAAATCTTGTACTTGATCATAGTTGGTCTGCAGAGAACGAAATTCAATGATAAATATGATAAATTAAAAAAAAGTTGAATGTAAGTCGACGTTTTACATGAAAGTGATCTCATCTCGGATACCTTTCTTCCAAAAACAAGTTTTCCGTTTATTTCTTTCTTTTTTGTGCATACGTGTACGCTTCTTTAAACAGAAAAGTTTGTTTCATGGGTGCAACATTATTCACTGTTACATCGCCAACTCTCCTCACATGGATACTTGCAAGCATGGGAATAACGCAATACTTTGAGTAAAAAATGGATGGATGAATGGATGAATGAACAAAGATATGAACAGATGAAAGAATGACCACTGTGAGAGGGATTTGCTAGCTTTCAACTATCATTACTAAAAGGACAAACGAACGAATAAACAACAGACCCACTGATATTGAGTACCCACCTCTCTAGGGAGAGTCCCCATGCAATGACAGACACATCTTTTGGCAATCCCATGGGAATTAACATCTCGGGTCTAAACACGCCAGAATTTCCCACTTCCACCCACTTCTTCAGGCCTGAAGAAAATCGAAACATCATTAACCTTTCAAGGCATATTCTGGTAACCGTTTTCCATAGATTTCTTATGGGATTAGTAAGGAGAATTTGTTTAATATGAAGACATCTCATCCTTGGTGATCACTTCCTTTATTCTCATCACTTGAACGTTTGAACAAGTAGTGATGATGCATTTCGTCACTGTTAGGGCTTACAGTATTAAAAAAATTGAACTGCAATAGCTTGTGCCAATACCAAGAGTACGTAGGTGTGGTACAGGTGCAAGCGCAAGTAATAAAATAACCGAAAATAATAAGCGCTTTACAGTCTGTAAAGAGAGCATGGGGAATGGAGAGCTCTCATGGCAGGCATGGCAGGAGGGGGAGACAAGGAGGTGGTTACATGAAGTGCCAGCCTAAGACTTGGGTGGTAGGTAACTGCTGACCAAATTACATCACATGTCTGTGGGCTATTTGAATTTCTTTGACGGAGACATTTGGTGATGCATTTACATGAAAGATGATGCGACGTTGCCATTGTACAGTCGGAACCATTATGAAGATTAGGTTCCCCTTTTGCAAAACGCCTGCAAGCTGTTCATTGTAACAGGCCCATTCAGTGGCATGATGTTTCTGAAAAACCTTATAGTTCTTGGGAAAAGGGACAATGAGAAAGAAATTACTTTACACTGAAGCTGACGGAAAGTGTGGTGGTGATGCCTACTATTTCTTGGGAAGTTCATTTTTAAACTCAGGCATTCCGATGATAAAAGCTTGTTATGGAGCTAATGAAATAACAATCTGCTGAAAGAACCTTCTATGTTCCAAGCATTCCCAACCTAGAGATCTTCAGTCCACTTTAAGCCAAGGCCAAACGAGATCGAGAGTTGCCGAGAGTTGATGAAAGTTCTAACCCTTGCTCTCGTTTGGTGTTAAACTCTCATGCGCTCTCGGGGACTCTCGGCGACTCTTACGCGCTCTCGTCGAATTTGAACTTGTTCAAATTTTTGTTAAGAGTCGCGAGAGTTTTCTTGGGTACTCTTGTTCTCATTTGGCCGGGCGGACGATAGTCACCAAGAGTTGAAGAAAACTCTCGTCCAACTCTCATCCTTTAAACTCTCTGTCTCGTTTGGCCCCGGCTTTAGTGATATTTGCAACAGGCCTTGCCAACTGAAAATAGTTCTTATGCGTATGAAACAATCAATACTTAGAAAAGCTGACCCGTAGTAAAAATTATGGATCATCCCACGTTTCTCGGAACCCCCACCTACCCCTTCCCTAACCCAATATTTTGCTCTAAGTAATAATAAGACAAAAAATGTTGGGTTAGGGGAGGGGTAGGACTACATTCACCGCATTTGTTTACCTTCATGATAACTAAACACCTCCATACTTGGTTCCGTGTAAGGATTGAATGCAGGCTTGAACCTCAACTTTGTGATACCTGGTCAACAAGAGACAATTCTAATTTTTAATGCCTTTATACATGTATCAAGCATCTATCACATACAGTGGGAAATAAGGCTTGCTACAAGTCGCTTGCTCCAATTTTTATGGAGAACACGATAGGTCCACACGTGTAAATCAAAACTGCAGGTGTTTCATGCACCGTGCACTACACATGTAGCACACCTTCTGCCATCATCCAAAGATCTCGTTTCTGCCAAGTGCAAGCAATCCATCCCAAGAAACAGCATGCATCACACAAAAGGTTTCATTTAAAATGACGCATTATATAATTTCACCTACAGATTCTAAAGGTAGCATTAGTATGGAAGCAAGTTATGCGCCGATCAATTCCCTCCCCTAGGGGCAAAAAAGCTGTTCAAATGCCCCACCAATTAGTCCTGAACTACTTCTCCTCAAAGACAAATTTCGTCTTCAATCAAACACTTTACACGCCTTTCAGAGAGAGATATGCCGTAATGACATCTTCAAACTTCTTTTAAAGACCCTTTTGAAAGAATTATTCACTAACAAAGGCGAAATTCTATCTTGTAAATCTGTCAAACCCTGCAAAAAATCGAAAAAAATTCACGGGCGTATTACGACAGAACAAGAGATAAATCCGGTTCAAATTCCTCACCCTTCCAATGCAACGTTCAAATTCCCCCCTCTTCAGGCACGATGCACAGTCAAATGCCCTGGGATGCAGGGGGTGGATGTTGAAGTTTCGAATTGATTCGTGCATTAGCCACAAGATACCCTTTATTCCGTGTGTCTTTTGTCTTTCTTAGTCTTAATTTCAGAATACGTTTTTCTGACACCAGCAAATACAAAAGTCACGTTTCTCTGCAATCACACTTGCCTAGTTTCTTGAAGAATTCATACAGCACTCCAATCAGGTCACCAAGAGTCAGGTTATAATCAGCAACAACCCCTTCAATCTGATGAAACTCCGCCAAGTGAGTGGCATCAAGGGTCTCATTCCGGAACACTCGATCAATAGAGAAGTACTTGGCTGGCGTGAATGTTTCCTAGTATTCAGAATAACAAAAGCCAGTCAGTTGAATAGGTAAACTGTATTCAGCTTATGTTAACTTGTCAGCATGACAATTAAAAAATATCTCAGCCCCAGACAGCATTCAAAGCCATGACCATATTTTATTGGCTCTGACAAAGGGCTAATGCTCGAAACAACAACTTTTGAATTTCTTTATGGTGGTCAATTTACCGTATCAAGAGACGGTAAATTACGATCACCCGCGTAAGTGTAGTCCTGAGAAGGACTGTTTGAGGTGACATTGACTGACGTTTCGACAACCTGAGCGGAAGTCATCATCAGAGTCAAGTGAATTGTGAATCGTCAGTAGATGTTATAAGTCTCTGGTCATTGTCCTGATTGGCTCTGGTGACAAATCCACATTTCCAAGTTTCACTTTCCCAGGGACGCAGTGTCACATACTTAAAGCCAACCTCTTTATTCACTTTGCATTCACAAGATGTTCAACAACGAAACATTAATTACATATTTAAGTGAGATGACAATGAACATATGATTTGAACTGCGGAAATAAAATCAAATAAGAATGATCCTTGCAGTGATGTACGCAAATAAAGAAGTCGCGGTTAAGCCTAAAGAAAATTTTTTTGGACGCTTTGGAAGGCCTTAATTTTTTTTCAGGCTTTATGGCAAGTTCTTTAAATGCGTACATCGTTGCGAGGGTAATTCTTTATTTGAATTAAGCATTTTTAAATACTTAAAAGTATTAAGTATTAAAAAAAATCTTAAAAGCTTGAATTATTAAAAAACGTTTAACCTGTTGAGCCAGTTTATAGAGCATTCTGGCACTGACAGCTGTTGTATGAGTTCTGAGGATGTTTTTCTTGGCCTCTTCAAGCTTCCATTCATATTGGTACCTGTGGAATCAATTAAAAACAAAATAATAGCACTAAAATTTCACAAACTCCTAGTCATGTTAAATGTACTTCTTGTTGTTTCACGTTACAGAAACTAAGTTTAGGCCCTGAATGCAAATTTATCTGTACTTATCGTAACAAACATATATCTTAATTAGATGTTTCGGTGTGTAGTAACCCTGTTTTTTAACGAGCTGTCCTGTATTTTGACAAGTCCGCAGGGCAAGTCAAAGTAAAAACAAAGAGTAAAAATATACAGCAATACATACATCTTATTCGATGGTTTAACATAACTGTAATACGCGCGGATATTTTGTGGGTTGCGAGCAACGAGCAAATGCGAGCAATGAGCAAAATGTCCCTGCGCATTATATGTTAAACCATCGCATAAGAGATTTATTATTCCACTTGGAAAAATCACGTTAAAATTTGTTTTTTGCAGTCCTTCGGCCAGAAAACCTGTGAAACCTGGATTTTGCAGTGCAATACACAATTTTATTGTGTAATACTGTGGCATATTTTGCGCGTTCTCTTGACCTTATATGGTAAAATGGCGCAAGAGTTGAATAATAATTACACAATTATTCACCGAAGAGGAGGTGAATAGTGGTGGATATTTGCCGAGCAGGGAAGCAGCAAGGTAAATATCTACCACTCTTTACCGACACTGAGGTGAATAATGTTTTAGTATATACCAAACTAGTGGATAGCCAGCACCAAATAATTCCTTTTCTCTGAGAAATGAGTGAATAGCAAATGCTATCCCGAGTTTGAGTAGCCAATCAGAGCATGCGGAAAACACTATCCACTGGTTTGGTGATTACTAATACGGCATACTTGTACTCGTTTTGTGCGTTATTTGAACGGTACTTAGTGTAGCGTTTGCGAATCAAACCAGGACACGTTTTTAACAACACAACGATTTTAATCCTCCATTCAAGATGGCGTCTCTTCATCAAAAGCACATGGTCATTCCAAATGAGGAAATACCATATATGGACATACACTACATCCCTCTCGAACTTAATAAAGATTTCCATAAAGTCTAATAAAATCAGATGAACTAATCTGCGCTCTAACAGTCCAATGTCTCAAAACGATTGAGTAAAATGTCTCGAAACGATTGTATAAAATGTAAACAGTTAACACACGATAAACAGTCTAAAAAGTTCAGTCACTATTTGCAAACAAAGTCCTTCATCCACTTGGGGGTTTCTCTATTCCTAACTGGACGACTCTGCGGCCGTTCTAGACATGGACTCAGCAAAGGAGGTACAGCTTGTGTTTGGGAATTTTGCTGAATTCCACCTACTGGATCCTGCTCGAAAGTAACTCCTTCCTTGGGTGTGTCAGTTGTTATTGACGGAGCGGGAGGCTCGGTTTCTGTAGCACCCCTCTTAGTTCCTGGGTCTACAAATTTCTTCATGTGACCAGAATTTCTCATTTTGCTCTGGCCAGCGGAATTCTCAATGACAACTGCATTTCCATTCTTCTCCACAACTCGATATGGCTCAGGTTCAAACGTTGGTGACAACTTGTTTTCTTGGTTCTGACGTAGTAGGATCAGGTCGCCCTCTGCTATGTCACTTGTTGTGGCATGTCTCTTTGAGTCAGCATACTCTTTCTCTCTTAACTTTCTGCGGGCATACCTTTCTCTGAGAAGAATTTGCCACTCTGCTTCAGTAGCTTGTTCACGAGGAGGTTGAACCTGAGGCAACTTATCCCTTAGCTTCCTACCCATAAGAAGCTCAGCTGGAGACAGTGAAGTCACAGCATGGGGAGTGCTGCGATACTGAAAAAGAAAGTCTTGTACTTCTCTTTTCCAATCCTTGCCTTGCAGCTGTGCTATTCTGATTGCCTTCAGGAGGGTATTGTTGAGCCTCTCTACTTCGCCGTCACTTTGAGGCCAATATGGGATGCCTTTCTTGTGATCAATTGCCAAGTACTCAAGGAATCCTTCGAATTCTCGTGATGCAAATGGTGGACCATTATCACTTCTGAGGGTTTCAGGCAAACCATGAGTGCGAAACATACTCTCCAGACATTTGATAACAGTT
The DNA here is from genome assembly GCA_964030785.1 of Siderastrea siderea. NCBI lineage: Eukaryota > Metazoa > Cnidaria > Anthozoa > Scleractinia > Rhizangiidae > Siderastrea > Siderastrea siderea. The sequence continues at coordinate 28,740,448 of OZ034976.1, read as the reverse complement.
CCTACATCAGTCTTGGTCAGAGAAGCTATTTCTGGCCACTTTGAATAATAATCAACTACAACGAGCAAATGTCCTTTCTTTGGAAACTCTAGTAAGTCCACAGCAATTTCACTCCATGGTCCTTGGGGTAGTGGTGTTGACCTTATCGGTTCTGGCTTTGGTCTGGGTCCAACCAGTTGGCATGGATAGCAGGCTCTGATTAACTTTTCAACTTGTTTGTCAAGATTAGGCCACCACACTTTCTCTCTTAATCGAGATTTCGCTCGTACCATCCCTTGGTGACCCTCATGAGCAAGCTGAATGGTCTGCTTCCACAACTTCTCTGGCATGACAACCTTGTTTCCTCTCATGACCAGCTGTCCCATTATCCAGAGTTCATCTCTAATGGCTTTGTAGGTTGTTCCCTGGAGTTTCGTCCAATCACCAGAGGTGATGGCATGGCGAACCAGTTGCAGTGTAGGGTCTCGCTCTGATTCTCTCTCAACTAGGTGAGGTGATAATGCTGCAGGTATGGCATCAGCAACTATGCTGCGTGCATATTCTTCTGTCTGTTTGATGGCTGCTTCAGGTGCACTATCTACTGGCAATCTGCTCAATGCATCAGCGGCGTTTTCTTTGCCATGGATGTGTCTGATACTATACTTAAACTGTTGCATGTATAGCATCCATCTTTCGATTCTGGCTGAAGGAGGTTTTGAATGTGGACCAAGAACAGTGATCAGCGGCTTATGATCAGTGCAGATTTCAAACTCGTTTCCATGGATGTACAGGAAGAATTTTTCACAGCCCCACTTTACCGCCAGGGCTTCCCTCTCAAACTGAGAATATCTGCTTTCTGGTGGAGTTAGTTTACGGCTAGCATAGTGTACAGGTCTGTACTGGCCATCGTCTTGCTTCTGTTCCAAGACAGCTCCAATACCTACTGGAGAGGCATCTGTGGTTACACGGGTCTCTGCTCCTTGTTTGAAGAATGCCATGACTGGTGCCTGTGTTAGCTGCTTTTTGACCGCTTGGAAAGCATTCTCTTCAGCAGTGCCCCATTTCCATTTAGCATGTGCTTTGGTCAGATTCCACAGTGGGCTGGCAATGATCGCAAAGCTTGGGATGAACCTTGAACAATACTGCGCCAAGCCAAGGAAGCTTTGCAGCTCTGATTGGTTCTTTGGTCTTGGTGCCTGCGCAATGGCTTCAACTTTGTCATCAGATACTTGTAATCCTCTGTCAGTTAACAGGTTTCCAAGGTACTCCATGCTACTCACACCTATCTGGCACTTGTCATAGTTCAGTGTTAAACCACTCTCTTCTAATTTCTTCATCACTTGATTCAGCCTTTCATCATGCTCTTCTTCTGAAGCACCAATTACACGGATATCATCGTGAATATTGTGTGCACCTGGGCAGTCTTTCAGGATCTGCCAGATGATGTGTTGAAATTTCTCAGTGGCCATATTTACACCAAATATCAGACGCTTGTAGCGGTAAAGACCATTAGGTCCTGCAAAAGTGGTTATGTCTCTTGACTCTGGAGCAAGCTCAACTTGGTGAAATGCCATGTTCAAATCTAACTTGGAGAATACTTTTGCCCCTGACATTTCTTGCAGAGTCTCTTCAATAGTTGGCACAGGGTGCTTCTCTCTCAGAATAGCTCGATTAGCTTGCCTCATGTCTAAACATATGCACACATCACCATTTGGTTTTTCCACAACAACAAGGGGATTTATCCAACTTGTAGGCCCATTCACTTTTTCTATCACATCAAGTGCTTCACGTTCCTCTAATTTGTCAACAACCTTTTGTTTCCTGCTGAATGGAATTCTTCGCATAGCTTGAGCAGAAGGGGTGACACTTTCATCCACATGCAGCTTTAACTGAAAATTTTTTAATTTTCCAAGGCCAGTAAACACTTGTGGGTACTTTGCCTTTAGTGCAGCCTTTTTATCATTGACATTTCTGGATTCACAAGCATTTACAGTCACGCCTATTTTCAGGACACCAATTCTTCAGAGGAACTTCTGCCTAACAGTGTGTCTGCAGTGCCTGGCATTACAAAGAACTCAGCCTTCAACGACGTTTGTGTATCAGGTACACAAAGGTTCAACATGTATTTTCCACTAAGCTTTAAGGGTTCCTGAGATGCATAAGCATAAACTTTCCTGTCGGTCTTCGACAACTCTAGCTTCCCTTTGGACACCTTATCAAACACTTGCTCAGACATTAGGTTACAGGTAGCACCTGAGTCTATGATGACATTAACAGGCTCGTTTTCGATCATAAGAGGTAAAGTGTTTGACTCACCATCTGAAGTGCTGAAGACATAGTATCCATCGTCTTCACTGGCGTCGCTTTCTTTCACGTTACTTTGGCCAGGCTGGTCGCCTATCCTTCGTACGCCTTGTCGTTTTCTTCCAGATTCCCCTCTACATCTGCTATCACCTCTTCCTTTGCCCTGTTTAGCCTGTTTCGTATGACAACAGATTTCCATGTGCCCACGGTTTCCACATTTGCTGCAAGTATGCTTACGGGAAATCTTTCGCCATGTGACCCTTTTTATCGCATCTCCAACATTTGCCCTGCCATGGCTGCTTGCCCTCCGCTCCTTTATCACCTTTACCTTGGTCGTCCCAGGTACGATTCACAGTGTCTTCGCTAACAAGAACCATAACATCTTTATGGTGATAGGTGCTGACGATTTCCAGTAGTCGGGAAAGGCTAAGGTTTTCTTCACGGTAGAATTTGCTCTTCAGTTCCTTATTCGTGACATGCGAAATCACAATATCTCTCACCTGGTTATCTTCTTCTTCGCCATAGTCACAGTGTTCCGCCAAACTTTTCAAGCGCATAACAAAGTTGTTGATCGTTTCACCCGGGTTCAGTTTGCTCGCAAGCAGTTTTTGTCTCGCTAAAGGTACATTCTTCTTGACTTGAAGTGATTCGACAGACATGTCATCGCTTTATCGAACTCTTTAGCATCACCTTGCACTTCGACTGGATATGTCTTGAAGATTTCGCGGACTCCTGGGCCAGCGAGATGCAAGAGTAAAGCTCGCTTTTGCACTTTGTCGTCTACTCCCGAAGCTGCCACGTACAGTTCGAACTCGGCTTTCCACTTGTCCCAGCGCTGTGCTAACGTGGCCAGTTCCCCAACGCAGTCGAAGGGAGAGATACAAGGTAAACCACTTAACATAACCGCCATCCTGGTCGCCAAATGTAGTGTTTGGAATCAAACCAGGACACGTTTTTAACAACTCAACGGTTTTAATCCTCCATTCAAGATGGCGTCTCTTCATCAAAAGCACATGGTCATTCCAAATAAGGAAATACCATATATGGACATACACTACACTTAGGAGTTGGATAATGATAAATTGAAGATAACTATTGGGTATCCCCTTCTTACCCTTGTGAGCCATCTCCACCACTCTCATGCATAGTTTTAACTTTTTCAATGTATGACTGCGGCATCTCCTCTAACTTTGCATACTTGGGATCTGAAGGAATTAATAGCAATTGCATTAACTGATGCTTGTTGAAAAGACTTAAATTTCCTTACACCTACAAGGAGGATATTATGATAAGTGTCGGCATGATGTAATTCCCCAGAAATGCACATCTAAACAGCGCATGCTCCTTCAATTAAAGTGTATGAAGAAATTGACCTTGAAAAATTTAGGGGTATTGCTGAGCTGGATACAAACTAGAAAGAAAAAATTTATTACTACTTCACCATTGGAAGACAGATGCAAGCTAGAAGACTTTCCAATAATTTTGGTCAGCATGCTATCTTTCCACTTGTGATGGAGATGAATACAGTCACCAGGTGAGTGTTAAGCGAACTTACCGGTAATAAAACTGCGTTACTTAAAAAACCACTAAAACCTGAAACAACTAACAGTATTAGGAGGCAGCGTGGCCTAGTGGTTAGGGCGTTGGACTTGTAATCCGGAGGTCCCGGGTTCAAATCCTCTTACCCACCACTAGTTGGATTTGTCTTCGGTGGCCCCGAATTCAAATCCTCCACACTTTGTAAATAGCCAACTGGTTAGCCTCCTGCCAGATGGGATTTTTGACAAGTTTCTGTTCTATTTAAAATATTTGTTTGTCTGTTTGTTTACAGTGTTCCCAATTAGCACAGCTGTGCTAAACACATCGACACTTAAATAATGTGATTTATTTATTTATTTATGTTACATTATCGCCATCACAGCCTATACGTTACAGTGCATTACACTGTATTTGTCTTCACTGACCTGCCATGAAAAATGTGTCATGTGCATCACGAGCTGGATGCTGCTGAGGTTGGAACAAAGAATCAAAGTTCCAAAATGAACTCTCCACAAAGTTGTTTGTAGGCATCTCAGTAAAGCTGAAGAAAAGATTCATAAAACCAATACGTTGATCCAACAGCCACAGAGACCCCCACCTCGGGATCCCAGGGCCAGTCTCTGGACCTTTAAATTATTTTAGTACTTGACATATCACAACATTAGTTGTACTGCACGTCTGAAATGCTGCATTTTCGTTCACCTGAGGCACAGTCAATAGGCCATTTCTAAGTTGTCTTGTGCCTCTTTTTCAAAGTGAGTCCTGGTGCACAGCCTTTCACACGAAAATGAGTTTTCATTCGCACGCAATTAAAACTCATTTTCATATGAAATGTAATTCACTTGGCCTCGCATTGAATAAGAGGCCCAAGTCAACTCAGAAATGGCTCATTAAACAGCACACAGGGTCTAGGAAGGGTAAGCAATGCATTAGAGGAAAAATTAACGTCATGTGGCTATTTCCAAGTCAGATTTGTCACTTAAGATTAATTTTATTAAGTAGGAAAGGAAATGGAAAAAATACTTGTAGTTGTTTAAGTATGTCTCCTTTTATTTGATCTCTTTACATTCCCACCCTCAGAGTCTCCACTATCAAATTTATGACCTCTCCATACTTGAAAGGTGAAGAAGTTACCAATAATAAAGAGGTTTCACCTGCTTTGACCCAAAGAAAGGAAGAAAAGATAATTATGATAAGTCAGGCAAATGTGCCACATCTTCCTGGGGCCACATATCCCTCTTAGAGTTGCCATAAAGGAATCACACTGTTGTTTACTAACCCCATTTCCAAAAAGATCTGCCTGAATTGTGCCCTGACTTTCATCAGAGGATGAAGGTGTCCTGAGGTTGGAATAATTCCTTGAGCATCAAAATTGTAGGCCTTGAATTTCTTTTCTTTCCAGGAACCACTGCAAAGATTCAACATACATACAGAGTCAAAATAGATCCAACATAAACATCAACTGAATGCTACATTTAACATATTACAAAAGACTATACATTTAATGCACCCGATTTGACACAAACCTTGCCATCATGTCCGCTGTCAAATCAGCTTCTAATTTTGTGGGTGAAGTGCTAAATTCACTTCCTTTTGTTACATAAAAACTCTTGATGATTCTAAAAGAAATTAAAGAAGCAATGAGTTCAATTAATCAGTTAAATTTTAATTATTCCACTGGCAAAAGTTAAATGACCACAGTAGTAATCAGCATTTTACTCCAGCAGATAAATGTAACTTTACGCAGGGTAATTTTATAAGGCAGTTCTAGTTTTTCACATTCCTTGAGTCAAAAAATGAAATGTTTTAGACATTCCTCGAGTCAGAAAAATGAAAACTGCAGACCACACATAATTTTCGCCACAGCATCTGGGTTTCCTGTTGACCAATGCCATCCATGTCCACAGCTACCCACTCCTCCACCTATCTGAGGGACCCTAACTTTTCAAATCCTGAACCATATGGTGGGGCGCACAGTGGTGTAGTGGTAGCACATTAAACTTCAGGCCCCAGTTTTTCAAAAGTTGGATAGCGCTACCCACCGGATAAATCACTATCCAGTGGATAAGTTTTAGGGAAACCAATTGCGTTATCCACTGGATAGAGATTTATCCGGTGGATAGCGCTATCCATCTTTTGAACAACTGGGGCCTGATCTGAAGGTCAGTGATTCGAGGCCCAGTCCCTGCCATTGTGTTGTCCTCTAAACAAAAACGTTTAATATTTAACAAATTGACGTCAGTTTTTTATGCGTCTGTCCTCTTATTGATGATAAATTTCGTCATAACATTGTCAAAGTGTTGTAGATCCACGAGCCGCAGGCGAGTGGATCTACAACAAACTTATCATCAATAAGAGGACAGACGCATAAAAAACTGACGTCAATTTGTTTTTTACAATAACAAAAAGCCAAAACTGATTTTCAAACGGAAGAAAGAAATGTTATCTAGAGTCAATGGAAGATGCGATTGCCGCAGAATCTGAATTTTATCGCTGTAATTCGGAGAATCACAGACTCGTAAATTAAAACTTTAGTAAGAATAGGTCAGAAATACAAGGACAAATTCGAATTGCTCAACTAACCTTTAATCTAGTGAAAACTGTTCACAAAATAATCCGTTAAAACACGGTTCAGCTTAATTTCATCAACAGCACAAATTCCCGCTCACCGCCGATTTTCATGTCTGAATCCACAATAACCATCCTCATCTTTTCGCTCCAAGGTTGCAATGGTTTCTTTAGTTTTAAGCCATAAATTTTAGATGATTTCCTCATTGATGACTACTAGATTTGTGGTACAATTCTTGCCTCATCAAGAACGCAGCACTAAAAAGTTTGACAAAACTTTGGCTGATTGCGTCAGCTTTACGTGTTTCATCTGTCTGTACTCTTATTGACGATAAAAATTAGCCAATCAGCGCGCGAGAATTCGCTCAGTTATTGTAAAAATAGACACTGATGAAATACCAGGATTTTTCCAGTGGCGAAAATTTTGTATCCAGTGAAGACACAATTTTTATCTTTCACATGTGAAGATATCATGGTTGTCATGACTACTTCAGTCTTAGCCAATGAAATTTATAAAAGTTACATGCCTTATTGCTATAATATTACTTATTTTCTCTATTTTTCTACCAAAATTCGAATGTGTGTAAGATCAGTATTTTTTTAGATTGATTCAGCAAATGAAGGATTAGTCCAGCATCCAATCCAGGGGGAGTAGCAATACTCTCAGTTGCTTCATGCCACAGAAACCAGGATAAGCTTCAGCCATGTGGGCCTCCTTGGCTTCTACGCGACTTTACCTTTTTTACCAGAATGTACAGCACGAAACAGTGCCACACCCATGCCACTATGTCACAACCTTTGCCTTCTTTTACTCAGAATTTTTACTCACTGTGTCCTTATGAGCTTCCTTTTCTTGAATTCTTTCATCTTTGCATCAGAGATTTCTGATATCTGATGATCTCTGATCTTTATTAGTTCAGCTTGTACCTCATCTTGTACATTTTCTGTCTGAAAAACAAATAATATTATAATCATATCTTCAACTCAGTGAAACTGCAAATTAATACTCAGTTCAACAACACTATCTCAAGGAGGTAGGTGTTTATTTGTTACAATTCGTTTTCGTAAAATCATTCACTTATTTCCAGAAATGCAATGTAACTCAGAACTTGGGTACTTCATATTACACAGTTATTTGCCATTTCCACATCACTTCATGTTTGACAAAATTGCTTGCGTTTACTGTATATGAGAATTAGGGCTAGGGGACACTTTGTGGTGTCTATCATGAAAACATGTATCTCATTAGCATCCATTTGGCTGGGCCTTTCTGAAATCATATGGTAGTAGCAAGGGTGTCAATCATTTTTTAATCATGTATAGGTGTCAGAGCTCACGAAAGTAGGGAACTACCAGGTTCTTTTTCATTAAGCATTTGAGTGAAAATCAAAACAACTTATTTAAATTTTAAAGCATCTCCTTGGGTTCAAATAAACATTGAGATATGCCAGGAGTCACTTTCTAATGAAAACTCTGTTTTAGCGGAGCACCCGCGGAAGAGCGTACTCTGGGAGGAGCGTGAGTCGGGAGGACCATACCCCTAGAGGAGCGTACTCCAGGAGAAGCATACCCTGGGAGGAGCATACCCCAGGAGGAGCATACCCCAGGTGGAGCATACTCCAGGAGGAGCATACTCCAGGAAGAGCATACCCAGGGGGAGTATACCCCAGAAGGAGCATACTCCAGGAGGAGCACACCCTGGGTGGGGGAACACCCCAGGAGGAGCATACTCCGGGAGGACCATACTCCAGGAGGACCATACTCCAGGAAGAACATATGCCAGGTGGAGCATTCTCCAGGAGGAGCATACTCCAGAAGGAGAATACCCCGGGTGGAGCATACCACAGGAGGAGCATACTCCAGGAGGAGCATACCCCTGGAGGAGCATAACCCAGGTGGAGCATACCACAGGAGGAGCACACCCCTGGAGGAGCATAACCCAGGTGGAGCATACATCTCAACAGTTTTCCCATCCTTTCCTATTCTGAGTGAGTGAGAGTGAGTTGAACACATTTTATCTTGATCGAGCTGTGATTGATAAACAACAGCATAAGACTAAAGTACTAAAATTAACACAAATTCTGTAGTGGTAATTAGAATGGCCCAATGGCCCTCATGCATACATGTACCTTCGAAGCATGTGGCCCCGGTTTGATTCTTGTATACATGTTGGGGAAAATATATTTTGTATTTTTTTTTAATTAACGACTTCAATGAAAGTATTTTCAGAAAATAAGTACGAGCAGAAATCAGCTTTAAGGCTTGGCTAAATCTGTGTTTATCCCTAATTGTATGTCACAAGTAAACTGAACAGTGGTATGAAGCATGTGGTCTACAATGAGTCTTGGAAAGGGTAGGTATTTTTGGTGTCTAGTTCAGAATATGAAAAGATTACGACCATCAAAGTTAAACCCAGTAGTGATCAGCATCAAATTTCTCTGCATCATATCAGTGCATTATAACACATATATGTAATAAATGTAAAGAAGATCCTCGCAGTTATTAACGCAACTTATGCAGTTGCGAAAAGAAAGCCTGAAAAAAATCAGGCTTGCCGGGATTCGAACCCTGACCTCTGCGATACCGGTGCAGTGCTCTAACCAATTGAGCTAACAAGCCAACTGGGAGCTGGTCATTAAATTGGTTCGTAATATACCCGGGAAAGATGAAGATGAAATTATGAATATATGAAATTCATATATTTGAACTGCGGAATGAAGAGATAAATGTAAAGAAGATCCTCGCAGTTATTAACGCAACTTATGCAGTTGCGAAAAGAGAGCCTGAAAAAAAAATCAGGCTTGCCGGGATTCGAACCCTGACCTCTGCGATACCGGTGCAGCGCTCTAACCAATTGAGCTAACAAGCCAACAGGGAGCTGGTCATTAAATTGGTTCGTAATATACCTGGGAAAGATGAAGATGAAATTATGAATATACATGTATGAAATTCATATCTTTGAACTGCGGAATGAAGAAATAAATGTAAAGAAGATCCTTGCAGTTATTAACGCAACTTATGCAGTTGCGAAAAGAAAGCCTGAAAAAAAAAATCAGGCCTGCCAGGATTCGAACCCTGACCTCTGTAGTGTTCACGCGATAAGTACTTCATGTAAGAGAATCGTGTAAACCGCAAGGCACTATGGGATTGGGGGTTGTTGGCGGCCATCTTGAAGAGCATGGCGAATGCGATTAAAGCATGTTGAGTTCGGGATAAATCAAGCGGTGTTGTGGTCCATCCACCCACGAACAGCACATTGGCGACGAGGATGGTAGTCGTTCCGCCTTTGTGAGTTGCTATTTTGGAAGATTCGCATGCTAGAAAGGAGATTTCGAGGAGAAATATGGGCAATCCGGATGAGAGCTCGGCGGGTACCTCGGAGGCGGGTCAGTCAACAGCGACTCAAGCAGCTCAACCGCCCCAATTTTTGGCAACTGAAGTACGAAATCTACCCTGCTTTAACCCCAGGGAAGATCCGAACAACTTATCAGTGCGTTGGAAGCGCTGGAAGCGTTCATTCGAGCTGTATTTGCTGGCGAAAGGGGTTTCAAGTGATCAACAAAAAGTGGCACTACTATTACACACCGCGGGAGCAGAACTACAGGATTTATACTATACGCTAGCGGGCACTGAGGAGGAATTGAAGCCTTACGTGGACGTTGTAAAGATTCTGGATGATTACTTCATACCGAAAGTTAATGTTCCCTTTGAAAGGCATGTGTTCAGACAAATGGAGCAGCAGAACGGAGAGAAAATAGATCAGTTCTTGTGCAGGCTGAGGCAGAAGGCCATTACATGTGACTTCACGGACGTAGATGAAACGATCCGTGATCAGTTGATTGAAAAATGCCAGGACCAAAAGCTCAGACGGAAGTTCTTGGAGAAACTTAATGCCAAATTAACAGATCTACAGGATATTGCAAGAGCTTATGAAGCAGTTAATGAACAAATGAAGTCTATGGATCAGCCTCTAGCACACCAACCAGGACAAGTCAACTCGATCAAGCAGCAGAAATTTCAAAACAAAGGGAGGGGACAGAGTGAAAACAAAGGAAAGAAAGGTGGGAAGAGCTTCAAGACACAGAAGCCCGAGTCAGACCAATCACAAAGGTGTTACAATTGCAATCGTTTTGGCCACATTGCAAGGGATGCTTGCTGTCCGGCAAGAGATAAAGAGTGTAGTAACTGCGGGGCACGTGGATACTTTGTAGTCTGTTGTTGGAAGAAGGGAGCTACAAAAACACCACCTAGAGCAAATCATGAAAGGAGTCGAAAAGCTTACCATGTTAAGGAGGGAGCAACTGGCCGAGGGGATGGATATGCATTCATGATCAAGGGGCAGCAGGAAACTGGAGAAATTACGCTTAACGTCGGCGGAGTACAACTGGACGGTGTATTAATCGATTCAGGTGCATCGTGTAATTTGATTGATTACGGGACTTGGAACAGTCTGAAAGAGAAACGCATCAGGTGTGAATCAAAGGTGGTCGACAAGAAGCTGTTTGCATATGGCCAGAAGGAACCAATGGAAGTTGCAGGGACATTTGTTGCGGAAATAGTATGTCAAGCTAGTGGGGAGGAGTGTGTGGATGAATTTACTGTCATCAAAGGTACTGGAAAGCCATTGCTTGGAAGGAGCACAGCCGAGAAACTTAAAGTATTACGAGTGGGACCAGTGAGTGAGCCTCAAGTTTGTTCTGTGGCAGCAGAAGGGAGTGATGAGGGTATTCGGGAACAATATGCAGACATACTAACAGGGGTTGGAAAGTTGAAGAATTATCAGCTAAAACTACACATCAATAAGGATGTTAGACCAGTAGCTCAGCCAGTGCGGAGACTTCCTTTTGGACTCAGGGACAAAGTTGATCAGAAGTTGGATGACTTGCTAGATAAGGATATCATAGAGGAGGTACCAAACACCCCTACAACATGGGTATCACCATTGGTGGTCGCTCCAAAACCCGATGGGGACATTCGAGTGTGCGTAGATATGAGAAGAGCAAATGAAGCAATTGTGCGGGAGCGCCACCCAATCCCGACGGTTGAAGAAATTCTATATGATCTTAATGGATCCACTGTGTTTAGCAAGTTAGACCTCAAATGGGGGTTCCATCAAGTTGAACTGGAGGAGGAGTCCCGGGAAATAACAACATTTGTAACCCATCGAGGACTTTATAGGTACAAACGGCTCATGTTTGGGATCTCGTCAGCACCAGAGAAGTACCAGAAGATCATATCAGATGTTATACAGGGCTGCAGTGGAGTAGCAAATATCACAGACGACCTGATTGTTCATGGGGCAGACCTCGAGGAACACGAAAGGAATTTACATGCCGTTCTACAGCGTCTGCGGGAGAGTGGACTGACCCTGAATGGAGAGAAATGTCAGTTCAGACTGCATAGGTTGACTTTCTTTGGACATGACCTCAGTAGTGAAGGAGTCGCACCAAGTGAAGAGAAGATTGCTGCAGTTGTGAATGCTCAGGCTCCTAAGAATGTGTCAGAAGTGCGGTCATTTGTACAGCTTGTGCAGTATTCGTCAAAGTTCATTCCCAACTTTTCACAAGCGGCAGAGCCTCTACGGAAATTGCTTAGGAAGGGACAGCCCTTTGTCTGGGGCACTGAGCAACAACTTGCATTTGAAGAGCTCAAACGGTTGATGACTTCAGCAAATGCGCTTGCCTACTTTCGGGGTGACTGCAAGACGAGAATAGTAGCAGATGCGGGTCCAGATGGACTAGGAGCAGTATTGCTACAACTACATGGCGGGGAGTGGAGAGCGGTGTCGTATGCTTCTAGAAATCTTACAGAGGTTGAAAGGCGGTATGCGCAGATGGAAAAGGAGGCACTCGCCCTTGTTTGGGCTTGCGAAAGGTTTAATCTCTATGTGTATGGGCGTGAGTTTGAACTAGAAACAGACCATAAACCTCTGGAGTGTATCTTCAGCAGAACGTCAAAGCCATCAGCGAGGATAGAACGATGGGTACTTCGCCTACAGTGTCACAACTATCGAGTAGTGTACCGCCCTGGGAAAACAAACATTGCGGACGCTTTGTCCAGGTTGAATCAGACCAACCCGAAGGATCCTAGCAGTGAGAAAGAGGATCTGGTCAGATTCGTTGCTCAGGGAAGCACACCAGTTTTCTTAACCCCGAGAGAGATTGAAAGGGAGTCTGAGAATGACCCAGAATTAGTAAGTGTGCGTCATTACATCCACATAGGAGATTGGTCACAATGCAAGATGCCCGGCTATGTGAGTGTGAAGAATGAACTGTGTACCATAGGAAAGCTAGTACTGCGAGGGGATCGGATTGTGATTCCTCAGAGCCTCAGGAGATCGGTGGTAGAATCAGCCCATGAGGGACACCAGGGCATTGTCAAGACAAAAAGCAGACTGAGAACCAAGGTGTGGTGGCCTAAAATGGACGCAGATGCAGAACGAATGTGCAAAAGCTGTCACGGGTGTCAGGTTGTGGGACAGTATTCACCCCCTGAACCAATGCAGAGGACCGAGCCACCTACAGGGCCTTGGCAGGATCTTGCTATTGACCTAATGGGACCAATGCCCGGCGGAGAGAACTTGTTAGTTGTAGTTGATTATTATAGTCGTTATTATGAAGTTGTAGTCATGCGGTCAACTACCTCACCCAAGATAATTGCAGCCTTGACAGAAATCTTTGCAAGATTTGGATATCCTTATTCGCTCAAGGCAGATAATGGGCCTCAGTTTGAAAGTAGGGAGTTTGAGGTGTTCTTATGTGAGTGCGGAATTGAGCATAGAAGATCACCACCAATATGGCCACAAGCCAATGGCGAGGTTGAAAGGCAAAACAGGACCCTCTTAAAGGCCATGAAGGTTGCAGAAGCAGAAGGGAAGAGGTGGACCGAAGAACTGCTAAAGTTCCTCTTGGCATACAGGTCAACACCTCAAGTCTCCACAGGTGCCACGCCTGCCTCTCTAATGTTTGGTAGGGAAATCAAGACCAAACTGCCAGAGTTGAGACCAGACAAGTCAGTGATTAATGAGAGCACGAGGGACAGAGACTGGAGTCAAAAGTTGACACACAAGGCGTATGCAGATAACAAGCGTGGTGCTACATGGAGCCCAATAGTTCCAGGAGATCAGGTGCTGTTAAAGAACACTAAGACCACTGGAAAATTAGCACCAAATTTTGAACCAGAACCCTACACTGTGGTAGCAAAGGAGGGACATCAAGTAACTGTGAAATCCAGTGAAGGCGCTGTTTACAGGAGAGACAGTTCGTTTGTTAAGCCATATATTTCATCCGATGATGTAGTAGTCCCGGAAGACATTAAGGTTAAGGACACTGACTCTTCGGACCCAAAGCCAGTTGAATTAGATTGTTCGCGACCGAAGCGTAACATCAGACAACCGGAGAGATTTAAAGATTATGTTCTCGGAAAATCCTAAGGGACTACAGAATGTGTCTGTGAGAGACTCTTGTTGTTGACATTTGAACATTTTAGTCATTTAGCAAAACATTTTAATCGCCGTAGTACCTAGAACATTTATACTGTTATAGCGGAAAGGAAGGGATGTAGTGTTCACGCGATAAGTACTTCATGTAAGAGAATCGTGTAAACCGCAAGGCACTATGGGATTGGGGGTTGTTGGCGGCCATCTTGAAGAGCATGGCGAATGCGATTAAAGCATGTTGAGTTCGGGATAAATCAAGCGGTGTTGTGGTCCATCCACCCACGAACAGCACAACCTCTGCGATACCGGTGCAGCGCTCTAACCAAGTGAGCTAACAAGCCAACTGGGAGCTGGTCATTAAATTGGTTCGTAATATATCCGGGAAAGATGAAGATGAAATTATGAATATATGGAATTCACATATTTGAACTGCGGAATGAAGAAATAAATGTAAAAAAGATCCTCGCAGTTATTAACGCAACTTATGCAGTTGCGAAAAGAAGCCTGAGAAAAATCAGGCTTGCCGGGATTCGAACCCTGACCTCTGCGATACCGGTGCAGCGCTCTAACCAATTGAGCTAACAAGCCAACTGGGAGCTGGTCATTAACTTGGTTCGTAATATACCCTGGAAAGATGAAGATGAAATTATGAATATATAAAATTCATATATTTGAACTGCGGAATGAAGAAATAAATGTAAAGAAGATCCTCGCAGTTATTAACGCAACTTATGCAGTTGCGAAAAGAGAGTCTGAAAAAAAAATTCAGGCTTGCTGGGATTTGAACCCTGACCTCTGCGATACCGGTGCAGCGCTCTAACCAATTGAGCTAACAAGCCAACTGGGAGCTGGTCATTAAATTGGTTCGTAATATACCCGGGAAAGATGAAGATGAAATTATGAATATCCATGTATGAAATTCATATCTTTGAACTGCGGAATGAAGAAATAAATGTAAAGAAGATCCTCGCAGTTATTAATGCAACTTATGCAGTTGTGAAAAGAAAGCCTGAAAAAAAAAATCAGGCTTGCCAGGATTCGAACCCTGACCTCTGCGATACCGGTGCAGCGCTCTAACCAAGTGAGCTA
>OZ034976.1:28697331-28725331 GCA_964030785.1 Siderastrea siderea | reverse complement strand
ACAAGCCAACAGGGAGCTGGTCGTTAAATTGGTTCGTAATATACCCGGGAAAGATGAAGATGAAATTATGAATATATGAAATTCATATATTTGAACTGCGGAATGAAGAAATAAATGTAAAGAAGATCCTCGCAGTTATTAACGCAACTTATGCAGTTGCGAAAAGAAGCCTGAAAAAAATCAGGCTTGCCGGGATTCGAACCCTGACCTCTGCGATACCGGTGCAGCGCTCTAACCAATTGAGCTAACAAGCCAACTGGGAGCTGGTCATTAAATTGGTTCGTAATATACACACACTGTACCCTGGAAAGATGAAGATGAAATTATGAATATATGAAATTCATATATTTGAACTGCGGAATGAAGAAATAAATGTAAAGAAGATCCTCGCAGTTATTAACGCAACTTATGCAGTTGCGAAAAGAGAGCCTGAAAAAAAAATTCAGGCTTGCTGGGATTCGAACCCTGACCTCTGCGATACCGGTGCAGCGCTCTAACCAATTGAGCTAACAAGCCAACTGGGAGCTGGTCATTAAATTGGTTGACTTAATGAGCAGCTCCCAGTTGGCTTGTTAGCTCAATTGGTTAGAGCGCTGCACCAGTATCGCAGAGGTCAGGGTTCGAATCCCGGCAAGCCTGATTTTTTTTTCAGGCTTTCTTTTCGCAACTGCATAAGTTGCGTTAATAACTGCGAGGATCTTCTTTACATTTATTTCTTCATTCCGCAGTTCAAATATATGAATTTCATATATTCATAATTTTCATCTTCATCTTTCCTGGGTATAACCAATTTAATGACCAGCTCCCAGTTGGCTTGTTAGCTCAATTGGTTAGAGCGCTGCACCGGTATTGCAGAGGTCAGGGTTCGAATCCCGGCAAGCCTGATTTTTTTCAGGCTTTCTTTTCGCAACTGCATAAGTTGCGTTAATAACTGCGAGGATCTTCTTTACATTTATTTCTTCATTCCGCAGTTCAAATATATGAATTTCATATATTCATAATTTCAACACATATATGTACAAGTCACCTTAATTAAGGAAATGATTACCAAAGATGAATTGCCTTGATATTTAAACAAGTTCTCCTAATTAGTAGTCAATGAAATTAAAAAACACCTTTATTTATTCAGGGAAATCCCGTCAGAGTCAAGGCAGACTCTGTTATCAATAGGAGCCCTGAAAAAATAAATTATTTACAATACAAAAAGGGATATAAAAACATCCTAAAATTATTACAAAACAAACTAACCTAATTGATAAAGAAATGAATTGGTAAAGAAATGTACGGAGACCGGTAAGGAGAATTTGTATTTTAATAGTGAATTCAGGGCTTGAAGGGTTAATGACATGATCAGTAAGGATTAAGTGTGCCAGTAGAAAACCTCTACCTCTATGTACTTTTGGCTTGGGCCACAAATACACAGCAATACTACACATTAGTACTATAAATCTATCTTTACCTTCCTTACGACCCTGGGTCCACCATCAGCTTTTTTGTCCACCTGAAGCCACCCTGCTGACATGGCCTTACTAAAACCCACATTAGCATGAGGACCAAGTTTCTGTTGTCAGAACCAAAAAGAAAAACACTAACTCAACATAGTGTAAGCATTTAAGGAAATGTATGGTTATTAGTACAAGGCGACACAAAAATCTTTAAAATTTATTCTACTGAACTATAGAAAACAGCCACATACATGAAGAATCTCAACAGTGCACCCACCCCTCCCTATCCTAAAATGCATCTCATTAAGTCTACACCAAATAATTGGTTGACAGAAGATGATTTTGCCTGTGAGAAAAATTTCCAAGACTTTTGCATGTGTGATTCACATGCAATATTAACTGACCTCCTCAAAAGGTGATGATGATGATGATGATGATGATGATGATAATGATGATGATGATGATGATGAAACTCAAGCTGTGTTAGTATCATGCCATTTCAGTGAGCTAACAACCCAAAAACACATCAGACAAATTGATTTTCTTTTACCTTGATTTCCGCTTGGGGTAATCCTTCTGTTGGAACAGCTTGGAACACAAGAAATTCATGACTTCCATTTTCCACAACTTCACATCCTTCTTCAGTCAGAACCCACCCTTCTGCTTGGCGCTGCTCTACATTTATCACCTTAAAAAACACATTTTAACACTCTGTTAAGGACAGTGCCTCTTTTTTTACTGTGCATACGTTCTGCACATCTCGGGTCTGGTCCAAGATACTCAGGTTTCTTAAAGTGGTACTATGATCAAAAATCACTTTTGTTTTTTCTTCAGATTCCAATACTATGTTTACTAAACACTCCCCAAGCGAAATTTTAAGTGTTAATTTTGAGAAGAAGGCTACTTATTTAAACTGCAATTTTCTGATTTAATGGTCTGCCATAATTACACCAGAAAGGATACAATGATATCATTCACTCATGAGCTTTTGAATGCAGTGTGTGTGAAAGTGGCTTATTTAGTCTGCAGCTCAGGGGGTTTTGAGCTTTCAGACTCTCAAACTCACGTTTTGCATAATTAATATGCTGTGTTCACACGCTGGATTCTAAAGCTGTAGAGTGGATGACGTCATTGTATCCTTTCTGGTGTGATGTATAATGGTGGACCATTGAACTGGAAAATCGCAGTTCAAATAAACAGTATTCTTCTCAAAATTAAGGCTTAAAATTTTGCTTGGGGAGTGTTTAGTGAACATAGTATCGAAATCCGAAGAAAAGACAAAAGTGATTGTTTGGTCGTAGTACCACTTTAAGGAATTTGCCTACTAATACAAAATATTTTTACGTGGCTTATGACTATGTGGAAAAAGCAGAACTTAGCAAGGGCTATCAGAATCCAAAAAGAAAATTAAGGGTAGCCATGCATTTTTCAGAGATAATTGAGCTTAAATTTGGAAAGAAAATGACATACATTCATTTCTTTGTATTTTAAAGCTTTCTTAGAATTAAAGTTGATTAATTATCTCTGAAAAATGCGTGGTTACCCACATTTTTCTTTTAAGTTCCAACAGGTCTTGCTAAGATCTGCCTTTTCCCCATAGTCATAACCTTTGCAAAAATACTTCAGCTGTATTAGGACCCACCATCCTTAAATTAATAAGCCATGCACAAAACCCTTTGAGATCTACATGTAAATGGCTAAAATCCACACTGTGGCCATGGCCATAATTCCCTAGGAAAGGGGAGTCCAAGGCATAAGTGTTCATTCATTCAAACCATCCCTACACCTTTTGGACTGCACAGACATGTACAAGGGAGACGAAAGGGCAGACAATCCCACTGACAATTCAAACAAAAGCCACTAAACAGTTCTTTAATATGAAACTGAACACATATATTACACTAAACAAGTTAATTCTAACTTTTAAGCCTCTGGATTAAATATTAACTTGTGACAATTCATATAGAAGCTACTGGGCAATACTTTCTTTCAGTGCAGTTTGTTATGCTTTGCAAGTTTGTTCTAACTTTTGAGTCTGTGGATGAAACCCTAAACTGTGACCATTCAAATGAAAGCTACTGAGTAGTACTTTCCTGTGGTACTGTTTGTTATGCTGTGCAAGGTTGTTCTAACTTTTGAGTCTGTGGATGAAACCCTAAACTGTGACCATTCAAATGAAAGCTACTGAGCAGTACTTTCCTGTGGTGTTGTTTATTATGCTGTACAAGGTGGTTCTAATGTTTGAGTCTTTGGATGGAATCCTAAAGTGTGACCATTCAAATGAAAGCTACCGAGCAGTACTTTCCTGTGGTACTGTTTGTTATGCTGTGCAAGGTTGTTCTAACTTTTGAGTCTGTGGATGAAACCCTAAACTGTGACCATTCAAATGAAAGCTACTGAGCAGTACTTTCCTGTGGTGTTGTTTATTATGCTGTACAAGGTGGTTCTAATGTTTGTGTCTGTGGATGGAATCCTAAAGTGTGACCATTCAAATGAAAGCTACTGAGCAGTACTTTCCTGTGGTGCTGTTTGTTATGCTGTGCAAGGTTGTTCTAACTTTTGAGTCTGTGGATGAAACCCTAAACTGTGACCATTCAAATGAAAGCTACCGAGCAGTACTTTCCTGTGGTGTTGTTTATTATGCTGTACAAGGTGGTTCTAATGTTTGTGTCTGTGGATGGAATCCTAAAGTGTGACCATTCAAATGAAAGCTACTGAGCAGTACTTTCCTGTGGTACTGTTTATTATGCTGTATAAGGTGGTTCTAACTTTTGAGTCTGTGGATGAAATCCTATGGTGTGACCATTCAAATGAAAGCTACTGAACAGTACTTTCCAATGTTTGTTATGCTGTACAAGGTGGTTCTAACTTTTGAGTCTGTGTATGAAATCCTTAAGTATGACTATTCAAATGAAAGCTACTGAACAGTACTTTCCTGTGGTGCTGTTTATTATGCTGTACAAGGTGGTTCTAACTTTTGAGTCTGGGTGAAATCCTAAAGTGTGACCATTCAAATGAAAGCTACTGAGCAGTACTTTCCTGTGGTACTGTTTGTTATGCTGACCAAGGTGGTTCTAAATTTTGAGTCTGTGGATTACCGAAAGTGTGATTTCAGTGGAAGCTGCTGAGCAACACTTTCCCATACTCCGTGACACTGTTTGATATGCTGTACAAGGTGAAGTCTGTGGATGCAATCCTTACATTATAAGTGTGATCATTCAAATGAAAGAGACAGCAGTTGTTACCTGTGGCAATGTAAATTATGCTGTACATCGCAATCTCGTAACAAGAGTCCTCGGGCATCTTGATCAGCAGGTGGTCACCGGGAGAGACTCTAGCGTAGTGAAAAAATGTGATTTTTTGGAATGGCTGTTTAGTCTGACAAAATTAAGATCCAGTAACCGCAGGATTTCTCCCATAAAAATTCCATTACTCCAGTCTGTTCTGGCGGCCACCTGCAGACCAAGAAGCCTGAGGACTCTGGATACAACAGGTGAGGACTATGGGATTGCTGTACAGGATTATGTTCTGTCAGCCGGGTCTATGTATCCATAATTCGAATGAAAGCTTTCCTACAACGCCATAGCCTACAAGAGCAGACGCCTTTTCCCGGCTTACTTTGCTTTAACTCGCACGAAGAAAACAAAACCGGGAAAAGGCGTCTGCTCCCGCAGGCTAACAGTGCCAGCTCTGTCTTTGGCTGTTCAAACGAACGAAATTTGTACTAAAAATCTCTTAAACGATATTTATGAAGTCGTTGAAAGAGAGACACGAGGTAAACAGATTAAAACTATTCACTCACATCTCCAAGAGCATGAATACTTTTCACACTTCCAACAATTGACTGGTGATCTTTCCCGAGTTCTTTTGCAAATTCAAATGTTTCAAGACTTCCTCTCTCTTCTAAAGCTTCCAACACAAGCTTGTCCAAAGAATGAGTTCCCATTATTTTCAGAGCTAAAATCTAACCTTTTCCTTCGTAAATTTCATCAGAAATACAATGATTGGCATATATGGAATGACTTTCGAAATGTCGAAAAGCCGCTGTCAAGGAAGTGAACGACCAAGGATTCATGTGAGCCCGCGATCTCCCAGCCATTATCCTCATGAGACCTCATGAGATTTACGTTTGAGAAAAATGGCTTTGTTGTTGTTGTTCGATTTCATCAATTTTCGCTTTCATGCAGAAGGAACAATAGTCGAAGGAGTCGGCGATGAGGTGCTAATTGGTCTAGCGTCGACATTAGGACTCATAGCATTAGTCAGTATTCTTTACAACACGCAAGGAGGCCAAAGAAATATTCACCCTCTTCAAGCTGAAGAGGTTCGCAGAGTGCGTGACAGATTGCGTGTTGGACAAGAAGGAAGCGATACTGCTACGTCTGATGGTCCTGTGTTGCCTGATCCACCATCTGTCACTTACTCTAATGATAGAAGATGTCCCGTTTGTCTTACAGACACTAAATTCTGCACAACGACCAACTGTGGACACGTATTTTGTGGTACGTCATTCGTCATAAATAAGCTAGCTTACTTATACTTGCATCATCATCAGATCACAAGATCTTGTGAAACTAATTAAACCATTTTGTCATGTAGGCAATCAGTCTGAAATTGCAGAGTTTTAAACAGGAATGCAATGTAAATCATTTCCACTAAACTTCGAATTTCAAACATCTGCTACGTTTAAGAAGTGCTCGAATCTCGGAAAAATGTCAAGTCAGCTGAATATAAGCATGTGTAAACATCTTCCAAAAGATTTTGTGTGCTTTGTAAATGTTAAATTCACTGCAACTTATTCAGTAAGTCAACTACTTTCATACAGACACTGTAGTTACGTTCAGTTTCTACCTTGTTGCTTCCTTGACACAACGATTTCCAAGCGTCTTGTTTTCAATGTGGTTAAATCCTTCTTTGAAGCAACGTGATGATGAGGGTTTATTTTCCATCACTAATCCCATTTTGTTTCTCCACGATTTTGTTCCTGGTGACCATGACAAATAGTTACATTCATTTGTGATCCCTGATTCCACAAAAATTACAGAGCCTAATGTCTGATCCCATAAACGTCGGCACGCTTGAAAGGTCTGGTTCTGCGCTTTTGTCCATGGAACAAGTGTTTTCAAAGTACAGTGGTGGTTGAGTGACTGACTTTCTACAAGACTGTGTTGTGGGGACAAGTCCTGTGGGAGTACACTCAAAGGTTCTTGGTGCAACGATAGGCTGATTCCATCTTTGATTAGTTTAGTTTTCTCTTTTGGTTTAGTTTTCTGTTTGGTCTCTGCAAGGGACTTCCCTTCATGAGACCAGTTGTAGAGAACAAATTTTAGTTCCTGTGACTAGATCTTTTTGATGAAAGTGGGTTAAGTTCACACAGGGGGACTTGTCCCCTAGATATATTGTGGGGACTAGTCTCCAGAACTTCGCCCCTCATGCTTGCTGTTCTTGGGAGTACAGTGATCTGATCAAGGATCAGATCAGAAGGATCAGATCAGTCCTGATCCCACCCCTCTGATCCCTGATACCTCCCTTGGATTCCCATTCTTTCCCCTCTGATCTTTTCCCTGCTATGCCTTATCCTACCTCTCTGATCCCTCAGCCCACCCCTCTGTTTCTTGATTCCACACCTCTATTTGGTGATTCTTCCCCTCTGATTGCTGCTTCCAACCCTCAGTTCCCTGATCCCACCCCTCTGATTCCTAATCCAAACCCTCTGTTCCCTTATACCACCAGTCTACAATAAAAATTAAACCAAAATCACATTTGAACCACAACATGTTACATAAATGTATGTTGTTATGACCTGAACAAGTCTTTTGTTAATCAATTCTCAGCTCCTTGCATTATAACTTATTGGAGATATGGAAGATGGCTTGGTGCTGTCAGCTGTCCTGTTTGTAGACAGCAGGTAAGGACACAAGTAATTAAGTAACAAGTAATAATTTGAAAGTGATGCCTTAAAGTCCTAAGTAAACTAGAACACATTGTAATACAACCGCTGATCGCTGTAAAGGTTTAGAATACAGTCATGTACAATAGAACCCTCTATCATGAGTGACCACGTCTTCTAAATGACCAGTCAATACCAAATTTTGTTCTATTTTTCAGTCGTATTTATCTCTTTTTTTTTCCATTCAATCTCAAACACAATTTCTTTTAAGTCAAATCACAAAATATTACTGTGACCTCTTGTAAGTGATGACCTCTCATCGGCAGCTACCTTTTGTATCATGTTGGGTGGCTTCTCACAAGACATTCAATTCTTCAACTGAGGTGGCAGAAAAGGAAATTGCTACATAAAGTTTTTTTCACGCCAACAAAGAAATGAGATATGAGATTATAGGATAATTTATAATTAAAAATAAGTAAGCTAAGATA
Organism: Siderastrea siderea; assembly: GCA_964030785.1. NCBI lineage: Eukaryota > Metazoa > Cnidaria > Anthozoa > Scleractinia > Rhizangiidae > Siderastrea > Siderastrea siderea. The sequence continues at coordinate 28,717,508 of OZ034976.1, read as the reverse complement.
CTATACATGCTGTGATTGGTCAAGAGGTATGTTTGCATGAGATTATGTAAACACAATTGTGACGTCACGATCTTTGGGAGGACTAATAAAAGTTATTTTATAAATTAAAGCAATTAGAAATTTTTTTTCTGTGCTTGCATAGCCTGATATAAATACCGGTACTCGAGGGGTTGGGAGAATTCTGGAAAGTTATGCAAACCCTTAACTTCATCTTGGGTTGGCATAACTGTCTTGAATTCTCCCATCCCCTCTCGTGTCTATATCAGGCTATGCCAACAAAGAAAAAGTTTTCTATTGCTTAAGCACTAACCATTTAGGCAGGATAACTACACGTATTATGAACCAAAGAATGTACTGGAACTTTAACATTGGAACTGTAATTGCCTTGGAAGCTGGATACCGTGAGCTTTTTGCTTTTGAACAGGTGACCATCTTGTTTTCAAACTTCTCTGATGAGGACAGAGCATTACCAGAAGCAGTGCAGTATAGGCGTGACTTAAATCAATACAATAGAAGATATTCAGGAGTACCTAGACCGGTAAGCCCCAATATCCACATGCATGTTCTCCTCACCGTTGTACTTATATTTCTTATGTTACTACTTGGGAGAATTTGATTAAACATCAACACATTTCATGTCTGGTGATCATTTACTTTATTCTCATGACCTGTATATTTGATCAACTAGTGATGTTGTAAGGAGAAATTAGATGCTTGTCACTCTTGGGCCCCTAAAGGGTAGTAAATGAAAAAGCCTGAACCATGCTTTCTCTGTTTTAAATAAAGCAAGCAAGGAAGTGACGAGAGCATGAAAGAAGTGCAGAGTGAACACAAGCCACAGGAGAGTGCTTCTCCCTACATCTTGAGTGCTCTCTGTAGCAACTAGTCACCAATTTTATCATAGACTTTCCGCATTATTTATTTTAAAAATTGATAATTTCATAAATACTGTGGCATTTTCTTAAATGTAGTTAGTTGTCCCCAGTTAGTGTACAGCTGTACTTCCCCATACGCTAGATGTCACAACACAATAATAAAGTTCTTACAGGTACTTCTTACTTGCTTACTTGTAACGTTCGGCACTTCCTTGCTTGCTTTATGACAGTTTTTACTTGTTTTGTAGTATACCTTTACTTAGATTTGCAGACAAATTGTCTTCATTTTGGAAGAAAACAAGTTTCATTCTTAGCTTGAAAGGCAGAATGGTGTCACAGATCATATGTACAGCTGTAACTGTGACAACAAAGTGTTTTGTTTTGTGATTCTCCTTTAAAGGGCATCTGAATTCCTTCAATAAAAATTAAACTTTTACCACTTGAAGTCTTCTCATTTTATTTGTAGTAGAGCTGTAATATTTTATTCATGAAATTTCTAGTCCAGTTTGCAAAAAAAAAGCGAGATTTGTACTGATCTGAAAAACTGTGATGCACCCAAACAGTGGCTTCACTTTAATTACTCCAACTTCAAATGCTGAGAATTCGAGGTTCAGTTAATATTTTCCGAGAGCGTGTTACTTTCAATAGACTCGTCTATACTCTCTTAAATGCTCCTTCCTGATACATCCATAATACAGACTTTCAGTCCTGTCCGTTTGTTCTACATATTAAAGTGGTTCGACAGGATTGCTTTTCTCTATTGTTGTTGTCAAGCAGAAAAGCTGAAAATTACACTGTAATTTGATGTGGCTCTTTTAGAGGATTGCTTCTGTTAAGAGTTTTTCTTATTTAACAGCCTTCAAATAAATTCAAATCCAAATTTGTTGACACCCATCTAATACAATGCATGGTAACCTTGTTGTGGACAATTTGTAGTCTCATTTTCTTGCAGTCATTAAAGATTAATACCTTTATTTTGCTTGCAGATAATGGACTATATCTATGACCTACCAACACTTCTGCGACAACTCTGTAGTGAGCTGTTTTCCGTTGGTGGACTTGTGTGGGTTTTGAGACTTAGGATCATTTTGTGTTTCTTTGCGGCAGCCTTGTACTTTGTTTCCCCATTGGACATTATTCCAGAGTCTGTGTTCGGATTTCTTGGTCTTATGGACGATGTTCTTATTATTCTGTTATTGCTGGTGTACATTACAGAAATGTACAGAAGAGTGATTGCTAATAGAGCTGAAGAAACCATGTGAAAGGACACCAAGATTGAAAATGTACATCAATATAATAATTACATGTATATAGCTACGTATATAATAGTTAATTTGAATTAGATGACATAGATACCTTTTTTACTTTGAAATTCCCTCTTTAAGTTAACACTTGAGTAGTGTGACCCTGCAAGCAATACTTTTCAGTGGTGTTGTTATGCCGTTTGAACGTGTTTTTAAGGCTTTGAGTCTGTGGATGAAATCCTTTAGTGTAATCATTGATAAGCAAATAAAAACTATTGAGGCAGAGCAGTACTTTCCTGTGGTACTGTCTATCGTGCTGATCCATACACACTTGTATGAAGTGGTTCTAACTAAATCCGTGAATAAATCCTAAAGTGTGACCACTCCAATGAAAGCTATTGAGCAGTACTTTCCTGTGGTGCTGTTTATTATGCTGTACAAGGTGGTTCTAACTTTTGAGTCTGTGGATGAAATCCTAAAGTGTGACCATTCAAATGAAAGCTACTGAGCAGTACTTTCCTGTGTTACTGTTTATTATGCTGTACAAGGTGGTTCTAACTTTTGAGTCTTTGGATGAAATCCTAAAGTGTGACCATTCAAATGAAAGCTACTGAGCAGTACTTTCCTGTGGTGCTGTGTATTATGCTGTCCTAGGTGGTTCTAACTTTTGAGTCTGTGGATGAAATCCTAAAGTGTGACCATTCAAATGAAAGCTACTGAGCAGTACTTTCCTGTGGGGCTGTTTATTATGCTGCTCAACCTGGTTCTAACTTTTGAGTCTGTGGATGAAATCCTACAGTGTGACCACTCCAATGAAAGCTATTGAGCAGCACTTTCCCGTGGTGCTAGTTATGAAAAAGAAAGTAGTCTAGTTAATAAATCTGTGTTCCTCACTCTTAAGAGATGTAGGGTAAAGTATTAATAAAGGTATATAACAGGGAGCCCACCTCACAAATGTGGTTTTCAGTGGGGCCCTGCATGAAATGCCAATGCTCTTGGCATTACCACACATTTGCCGAAAAAAAAAAGATATTTATATAGCGCCATTATCACTAGTTGCTCATGGCGCTTCACAATAAAAAGTTAATTATATTAGATATAAAATAAAAAAGGTTGAAAACGGAAACTATCAATAAAAGCTCAACGTTATAAATGTATTTACAAGTTAAACGCCATTTTAAAAAGGTTGGTTTTCAAACGCTTCTTAAAAATGTCTCCAGAGTCACTCAATCTTAATTCGAATGGAAGAGTGTTCCACAATTTCGGGGCCGCCACGGAAAAAGCACGGTCCCCATATGTTTTCAAGGGTGAATGAGGAATGATCATACTGATTATCGTACTTATTGCTAGCCTTTGTGCTAGGTTTTGTGAACTTTTCTTGACTAACAATGTGTTATAGTTCATGGTGTAGGGAGGGGGAGGGGGGGGGACGTAAGTTGATTTTGTGTAAAAACGATATTAAAAAATCGTGCTCCATGATAGCCCAGTTTTACACGCACTGCAGATTGTGTGCTTAAGGTTGATCCATTTTTAGTTTTTTGATGGTGGGCTAAATTGTAAGGAATTCAACTCTGCAGTGGCCACTGGCTTTGTTATAGGCTGATCCTAACAAAAATGAAAGGTGGATCGACGTTTAACCCTTTCAGCCCCAATATCAGTATGCAAATTCTCGTTACTGGTCTCCATACATTTTGTTGAGAACCAGTTGGGAGAACTTGTTTATACATCAGGTCAGTTCATCTTTGGTGATCATTTCTATAATTCTCATGACCTGTATGTTTTATAATGCACTGATATGATGAGGAGAAGTTTGGTGCTGATCACCATTGGGGCTGAAAGGGTTAACATGCTTAAAACTTGTACATTAGAAAGCTCGAAAAGTTCGGAATGTTTTTTTCGGTTTTCTGACCTAAAGCATCACTTACGCCCCTTTTGCAGGCTTGAACAATGATAACTCTGACTCCTTCATTTCAATGTTATTAGTTTTCATAAAGGAATAAACGAGTGACGACGGAACTGGAAGGGAGACTGGGAAAGGCTTTTGAACTCCCACGAGAGGTACGCAAGTATTCCCCTGAAACTGGGTTATTGTTCTATCTAGAAATAAAAATATATTTCCTCCGTATGTCGTGTAAAGGCTTGCATGTAGTTCAATCACAGGGAAGCCGCTCATTGCGGCCGCTGAATAGAAATAATAAAAAAGGCACACGACCAAAAGAACGAGTCATTTGCTGCGTCTTCTCCCTACTTTGTCGGACAAAATTAAAGAAAGAAAGAAATTGGAATTTGAAATGGCTTAGACAACTTCAAATCCATTTGTCACTTGAATTAAAACTAATTAAACTGGCATATCTACAGAGGGGCTCTCTCACCACTGTTTACACATAGAATGAAATATTTGAAAGAGTTGGTTTTAGTGGAGAGAGGTTAACCGGAGAACCCTGCCGAAAACCCTCGGAGCAAGGACGAAAAACAACAACAAATTCCACCCACTCGTTCAAAGAAACAAACCCAGGCCACATTGGCGGGAGGCGAGCGCTCTGCGCAATCTCTGCTTTCTACCAATACACGTTTGATTGAATAAGGGGACTTGATAACGTTTAGTAAATGAAAGGGTAAACGTTTGAACCACGGGGTGGAGCGCTCCGTTTGAGACTTACTGATTACCCACCCTACCCCCAACATTTCAACAACTAACCGCCCACAACAACGAGCCATTTGCCCGCAACTAGACAAAGTCATAGTCTCATAGAAAATACTTAGACAACTTCAAATCCATTTGTCACTTTAAATCCAAACTGGCCTTAACATGCTTTTAAAGGCACAAAGGCTGTTTGTTAAAAGAATAGCATAAAAGGGAAAATTTTGCTGCAACTACAAAATCCCATGCTCTCCTACAAAACAGATGTTGACGACTTCAACTTTTTAGACTTTAATAGAATCGGCCTTCACTTGCATTCCTCGTCTCAATAGCAAACTATAGATAAGTTCTTTGCTGTGAACCATGTAAAAAATTGTGTCTTCACCAACACTTTGACCTTTCTGTTTTAAAACCGGTGGCCTGAGAAAACAGCCGACGTTTCGCGAGGTCGCCACTTGAGCCCTCGCAAAACGACGTCTGAGTAACGAGCGCAGAAATTCCATACTGATGACGTGCCACTACCCAGACCTAGGTAGTGCTTCTGATTGGTTGAAACGCGAGGGAATTTCGTTTCAACCAATCAGAAGCACTACCTAGATCTGGGTAGTGGCACGTCATCAGTATGGAATTTCTGCGCTCGTTACTCAGACGTCGTTTTGCGAGGGCTCAAGTGGCGACCTCGAGAAACGTCGGCTGTTTTCTCAGGCTAAACCGGGTCTAAGTTGCCTTCAAAATCCTTTGCTCGTGACGGTGTTAAACTTCTGCGCAGTATTAATTACTCTTCTAAGAGGTACACACGGATTATAATAATTGAGTTTTCAGTTTTTATTCTAAGTTTTCTTCGAAAACGCTTGTGCGTGACAGCCGGACAATTAAATCAAGGAGTCATTTGCTGTAACCAAGCATACAAAAACATGAATTACTCTTACACAGAAAAATTTGCCCTCCGGCCATTGGAAGCTATGCTCTCACACAAGTTGAAATACTGTGCGTGGAAGCGTGCACGACTTCCGCAAATCCTCGTAGAACTGTCCGAGTAATACCCGAATTCCGTTTGCCCAATGAAGACGAACCCGAGCACACTGAAAACTACCGACAAGCTTGTCACCATTAGAATAAGTCATGTTACGCGGAATGTCTTACGCATTATCGCTTATCGCCGAAACACACCACTGAGTGGAAGAGGCTGCACAAGCCATTTCAGAGAGGAACTGAGGTATAGTCTAATCCAGTTTTTGTTCTAGCAAAAGAGGGAATACATGATAAATAGTAGTATCTTTGTGATATCAGCAGAAAAAATATACGACAATATGCTTTTTGATTCATACCACTTTTTTTGGAAGTACAACTGGACCGAACTTCGCTGTTTGATAACTCCGCTGATACCACCACCTTATTGTAACGACCCTTATATGTAACCCAAACGAACCCTTGGTCACTAGTCAGATCTAGAACTGACCTCGTTAATCTAACCAAATCTTTGAGGTTACTAACCAACATCTTTCTGAGTACCAAACCGTTCTTTTGTTATAAATTTACTCCAATGGTTATGCTTTGTTTTTCTGTTGTTTTCCCCTATCCCGCCCGCTTCCCTTTTGAAGGCTATTATGATTTGACATCGTTTAATTCTACCAAATTTTGCCTAGTGTTGATAGAATGGGGAGCTTCCAATGTAAATGGCCTTTGCTAAAACATCAAATCGCGAGAGAATTTTACAAAATGACAAATTTGACTTATAGCCGCATAACACTGATTGAACGCTGCTAGATAAATGGTTTCAGCTTTTTGTCGTTACGAGCTTGCATTTAACACAGTTATTTTTATTATTCCCCGAGGCAGGGCGTCAAGCATCAGTATATAGTGTTCATCAAACGCTCACATCGATTCTCTTTGCTTTTGCATACGATGCAATTAACTGCTTCGTTTGAGATGGAAAAACAACCGGGCGGCACCCAGATCAGAGCAGAATACTTCAACACACCTTTAAAACTACATTCAGTAATGTTAAAATTATATGAAAAAAATGCCATTGAGCATTCACGATTTACCTATATACATACATACATAGAGGAAAACTATCCCATCTGTGGGCCATCTGGGAATTCAACCATAGCCGGTAAACACTGATCGAAAGGTGAACTGTAAAAAACAGAGGAAGTAGTTTTCCTTCGTTAGAAATAGTGCGGACATCGGACAGCATTTTACAACTCTTCCACTTACATTACGCCCTAGCTTTTACCAAAAATAGGGCCGTTCGCACGATAGGTTTTTGACTGCGGATTCACGGGTTAATTCACCAAAGTTCCTAAACATCATTAATTCAAGAAGGCATTATTCTTGCACAGGACTCAAACGCCTAGTAAAAAATTTCGATCATGGAATTATTGCGTACGACTAAAAATGTTTGCGTGAGTCCCTCCACAGGCCTAACCTTTCTCTAAAAGACATTGAAGATGATAAGTTTTTTTTTCAATTTTTCCGTTTCGTTTGTGTAGGCAGTCATTTAGATCATTCAGCATGAGGACTGTTTGTGTTGTCATCATTACTATTATAATGATGTCCAAGATGTCAGAAGGGCGTAACAGTAAGTAACTTATGCTTCAAACTGTAGTGTCCGTGTGTGCAAACGTTTGTTATAAGTTGCTTAACCATAGTCAGACTGGTGGGAATCTGCCTTTCGCAGCACGGACTTTGAAAGTCTAGAACATTTTCTTAAATGAAGCAAAAGTCACCAGACTTTGTGACTTTTCATGAAAATTTATCTGGGAACAATTTGTTATGAAATGTCAATGTCCATATAATTTGATAATCTCTTCAGTTGGCAAGCATATCTGGACGGGCATGTTTTTCAAATTTTGAATTTTCCTGTATATATATTTTTTGGTGAAAATTTTAAAATTTTATATAGCAACTTCACATTTAAGAAAAAATAAGTATGTTTCTTTGTTTTGAAAATGTGACTCATAAATTACCATTTTGCCATTTTAGCGATGTAGAGAAAAACTGAATAAAAAAGGAAGGCCTTATTTTTTCAAAAATTTAAGGGCTTTGAGCCCTAATTCTCTCAGAAATCGCATAAATTAAGCCTTGAGAAATACATTGTGTACGGGTCCATCGATTTCGAAAAATTAAGAAACTGGTGCCTTTTGTTTAAAGCTACCAGGAACTTTATGCAACGAGAATGTCAGCGACAAGAGCGGCTACCAAAGGTCCTCTGTTTCTCTTTTGACGTGTTTTGACGCGAACGGGGCGTGGTAAGCCTGTTCGCAGCCAGGTTACCAAATAATAGGTCAGGGATGTCAACTTTCTCGTTCGTTGCTTTAAGATTCCTATTATTAAACTAACTTGCGGGAAGTGTCGGGAAATTTACCAAAGTAGAAAATGTTGATTTGCTTCTTCTCTATTCTCAGAATGCAAGCCAAAACTTGCCAGCTGTAAAAAAGACCTGGCGGATATGCAGAAAGGTTGGTCTTGATTAAGTTGATTATGACGTTAAAAAGGAAGAAAGCTATAAAGCGACGATGTACAAAAATGCTATTATATGCGTTTCTTGTGGTTTAATTAAACAAACATCGATTTCTTGTTTAATTCTACAATCGTTGCCATTAGTTCTCGGCATACCTCACAAAACCGCGAAAAAAATAGATGCACAGATGTTGCCATCAGAATAAGTTTGCAGAGTAAATTTCTTTGAAACCCCCACCCCTTCCCCCCAGGTGGCAAAAGATGCTTGAAATCAGCATTGCGTGGGGTGTAGAGGGAGTCCTAGTCTAAAAAGAAGGGTCTTCGGGAAGTTTCCCAAGTCGTATTGCCAGAATTGTACGTACTATCAGAAATATTACAATACGGTTACTTGCGATCTCAATAAACGTTGATTTTTTTTTCTCCTCGTATCAGAAAGTGCGAAAAAACTCGACAGCTGTAACAAGGAACTAATGAAACTGCGAAAAGGTTGGTTCCATTCTTCTTTTTAAGTCCACTAGCAATCTCGTACAAAGTCTATGTAATAGTGAAGTTTCGAGTTCACTAATGTCACTGAATAAAAATACTAAAGACGTTTTTTTATAGGGCTAGTCTTAATATGAAGTAAAATACCATATTTTCTCGATTAAATGCCGGGGCATTTATTTAAATCTCGGCCTCTTAGACCCGGTGTTTATTCGAACGCGGCGTTTATTCGGGGCCCCGCGTTTATTTATTAAGTCCATTTTTCAGCCATTTGTTTTTTTATTATCAGTACAGGAAGTTTATTGAATTATAAACCAAATTTCAACAAAAAACGTTAAAAAATGTGAAAAAAATATCACCAACTTTGTCTTATCTCAGTGAATCTTAAGCAAAAAAACATGACTGACAGGAACAGCGAGACTCTTCTTAACGTACGATACATTTCTCCGTGAAACACGGTGGAAGTGTATCGGCGACTGCTCGACCGCAAACGTACTGCGCAAAGCAATTTAGAATTGAGAAAGGCAAAATTATCCAACGATTCAAGGAACGCTGAAGAAACCCTCGAGATGATCCTCGCTTGCTGGACAAGCCGGCAGAAAAGTTACAATGTTTTAAAAGAGACTGGTCATGACACGATACCTGATACGTCGTTTGTTTCATCTATTTCAGTTAGAAGTAGAATTGTAAATGGTCTCTTGGGTTTGATTATCAGTGGATAAATTCAAATAAAATGGTAGAAAAAGAACTAGAATGCAGTTACGAAACATAATCCTGATTTAATATAGCCATCTCGAATAAACGCCGGAACCTCAAATAAACGCCGGGGGCGTTTATTTTAAACTCAGCCCTGTAGACCCGGCGTTTATTTGAACCCGGCGTTTTTTCGGGGTCCGGCGTTTAATCGAGAAAATACGGTATGTACAAATATCAACAGGAAAGAGCTGAATATTTAAATAAAACTATACAGTCACAGAATTGGTAGTAGCTCATATTTGAATATGAATATTTTACTTCAGATTGGGACAATCCCTGTCAAGATCTTCACAACGGTCAAACGCAAAAAACGTCACTTCCGGTTTCTCAGAGGCCTGAAGTTTGAATCAGTTCAGAATTTTACGAGGGTGGAGTTGGTATGAAAACGATGCATGAAATGTCCCGATAAAACCGCGCCGATAAAACTTGTGGATGCCGGTTACTTCATGCTGAACACATGCTGAAAGTAAAAAGCTTAAGTTTTCAGAAACGGCGTTAAGTTTTGCTGTTAAGGTGGCTCCCTATAGTTTTATGACCACGCACGTGCTGATGATGCGAGCTGTAGTAATCTGCGCGCGCTCACATAAAATCGTAGGTTTTTCCTGATTTTTATGACGTCAGCATAGCCAAAAAAAGCAAAGTTAACAGTAACTTTTCTCGCGTTTCCTTCGGTGAATTTTTTTAAAATTTTGCACATTTTGAGATACTAACGCTACCTTTGACATATTATTTTTTGGAAAAATTCTGTCGGAGCAATCCAGTTTAATGGTTAAAAATAAGAAATCACGTGATATCGGTGAATCCGTCTGAACGACCCCATATTTTTTCCCCTCCAAAATGTTAGTCCGAATCATTTTCACAAAATAGGAAAGTTGAAAAAAATTTCACCGAGGGAAAATAAAAATATTTAAGAAAAAAAGACGAATTAATGGCAAATATCTGTCATCTTTTAGTTGCTTTGTTGCGATGACAACGGCCTATGCCTAAGAAGCAAAACCTGAAAAACAAGGGTAATTATGTTGGTAACCTTACTGGTAAAATTCAGGAACAAAGATTGCAAGACAACAGAACTAGGGCTTCTTTTGCAAGTCTTGCCAGTTCGTATAGTCACTTTTGTAGAAACCCTAGGGAGCCACCTTTTGTAAAAATTATGGAGGGAACTGCCCACGCGTTCTGCGTTTGACCGCTGTGAAGTCAAGATTAGTAGTATTTTGACATTACTTTCATTCAGACAGTAACCAGTTATTCAGACAGTAATTGTACTCAGCGGTCCTGGTGATCTCGAAATTGGACGATTCACCCACAGTTCACGTCTGTGATTTATACGACACTCACTTGTACCGTCAATGTACATTTTTATTTAGAGGCAGATCAGTGCTCTTCCAACCCCAGCTGTGATGTGAAAGCTATTTGTACGAATGTCAAGGCCTCCCACAAATGTACCTGCAAAAGCGGATTTTATGGTGACGGGAAAACCTGTTCGGCTAAAGGTGAATTATGTTTAGTATTTTTGTTTGGTTTGAAAGCCCACATACCCACCCTTCTTTCCACAGTCGTACTCATCAAACGCGCTGAGAACCGTCGGTATTGACGGCTCACTCCATCGTCATTATGTTTAACACTCAGGCTTCGTCCATTCCTGCGTCCATTTGTCCATCCGTTCTTCTCTTCCATCCCTCTATCCCTCCGTTCTTTCATCCATCCATCCATCCATCCATCCATCCATCCATCCATCCATCCATCCATCCATCCATCCATCCATCCATCCACCCCCTCCCCATCCATCCATCCATCCATCCATCCATCCATCCATCCATCCATCCATCCATCCACCCATCCATCCATCCCCTCCCCATCCATCTATCCATCCATCCATCCATCCATCCATCCATCCGGCATGACACCAGTTTACTTAAAGGATATGTTCTCAAAGAACATTGGCACGTCATGTTATAACCTTCGAACATCAAGAGAAGACATCGCTTTACCGAGAGCCAGAACCGACTATTACAGAAACAGTTTCGCCTTCACTGGGGCGAAAATTTGGAATTCGCTTCCAAATGATCTGAAATGTGAACGGTCGCTCGAATCCTTTAAAAACAAGCTAAAATCTCTCAACCTCTGTATCGATTTTTAAATACATATATATTTCCTATTTTTCAAAAAAAAAATTGTAATACAATGATACTTAAGGTTAGTTAGTTTAGCATTTTAAAACACTATTTGTAAATATTGCACGGCTTTTGTGTAAACCAAAGATACTATTGTAATTTTGACAAAACCACCGTGGATAAATAAAGTTTTCTATCTATCTATTCTATCTATCCATCCATCTATCCATCCCTCCATCCATCCATCCATCCATCCATTGTTCCCTCTTTCCTTCCTTCCTTCCTTCCTTCCTTCCTTCCTTCCTTCCTTCCTTCCTTCCTTCCTCCCTCCCTCTCTACCTATCCTTCTTCGTTCCTTCCTCCCGTTCCTCCCTCCCTTCCTTCCCTTGTTCCTTCCTTCCTTCCTTACTTCCTTGCTTCCTTCCTTCCTCTGGTGCACTTTCTTTCCGACCTTCCATGCTTAATTGTAAGCGATTAGTATTTTCATACATTTAAAAGGGTGTCGAAAAAAGAATTATTAGCCTAGAACCTGAGGTCACCAGCCGTATTGATAGATTTAATTAAGGTATCAGGGTACCCCAAATGACAACATTGCGTTTTCACCGTTTGAGCGTCAGGCGTTTCACAAGGACCCTAACAAACTATATATTTTCTGAAAGCTTAATAATTGAAGATTACGAAACGTATTTAGATAAAAAAAAAAGACAACTGTGTCGAAAATAGAGACTACGTTTTTAAAAAGTACATCGTTCACAAAATCGGTTCCGCTCCAGTCGAGAATGATCTGGAGAGAAAGACGAACATCGCGCCGAATTCTTCACACTTTTGTCTCAAAAACCGTGTCTCGGAATTTTTGTATCTGGCCTGGTTTATTTTCTGCACTCAGTTAAACTTTGAAGTTCGAAGAAACACCTCTCCTCTTTCTTTTACGGCTCATAACTTTTGAATGAAAGCAAAAAATAAAATTCGGAGACACGGTTTTGGTGTCAAATTATGTGGCAACATTGTCGCCAAATTTGAGCTAAAATGGTTGAAAACTCGCTGAACGCGAACTTAAAATGTGCGCCCAATTTCTTGAAAAATTAGTTTCGAGAAAAAAGCCAAAATATGGTTTGGAAACTTTTTCCGGTCTAAGGAGATTAAAACACCTAGGTGTCAGGATAATTACCTGCGGTTGACAGAGGGGAGGCTCAACTTACCGCCTCACAACAATAGCACAAACATGCCGACAAGAATGGTGTCAAATTCTGCGTGTTTTAATGTTGGAAAGCGACTTTCGTTGAGTACGAGTGCCGTTCAAAGGGTCTTCAAACGCAATAAACGGAAAATTTAAAGTGATAATATCACGTCGGCTGTAAAATGCCGAAGGCATCATCGTTTGAGCTGGGTAAGACTACCCAAGCCGGGACCTGAAAGACGAAAGGAAAGGCGAAAGGAAAGCACATTGAAATCTGCGAAGAAGCCGCCACGTGTTCGGGTCAAGATCTAAGAGAGAAACCCTGTCAGAAATGCGAGCAATTGGGAAAAAATAAACTTCTTTATTGCTGGAGACAAATTCCGTACTTTCCTGGACATGCCGTCTTTTGCGGCAAGTTGATTCTTTGATACATCTTGCTTTGTAGAAATGTTATGGAATTTGAATGGATGGATTGTTTTTCGCCGTTCGCGTTACGAAAAGCGAGCTGGCAGTCGAAGCTTATCACACTGACAAGTGAGGAGTCAGGAAGCGCAAGGAATTCCTCAACGTTCGATCTTTTTTCTCTCTCTCTCTCTTTCACAGATATGATCGAAGCCACTTTGTAGACACACGCAATCGATCGCGTGTCAAAATATCGGGGCCCTGTTATGTCACATGCTATTTTCAGCGTTGTTTACAGATAACTGTCAACACATGATCAGAGAAAACTAATGCCACAAATCTTTTTTCGTCCATAACTTTGCGTAGAAACAATCTTTTTTTCTGAAACTTTTTGTAAAAGAGAGGTTTGAATAATATCTATCTGAAAATGACAGAAGTGTATTTTTCGAAAACATTGTCAGTTTTGGGGTACCATGATACCTTAAATCCTTTTTGTTTTGTTTGCTGATTTTCAGCTGGAGAATTTGCTGCCTCAGCAATAATGTCAAACAACAATGCCTATCAAAGCCAACTGGGTAAGTTCCTTGCGCCTGCTGTTGGACAGAACCCCCAGTGGAAGCTGTGCTACCGCGCCTCATCTGACGGCTGGGCTGCCAGTACTTTCCACCAAAGGTGTGACGGGAAACCAAACACTGTCACCATTGTGAAAGTTGGTGAATATGTTTTCGGAGGTTACACTGACATTATTCCCTGGGGTAAGGATAATGTTTGCCGTTTGCATTTACAGAATTGCTGCATGGACTAATAACATCAGTCCCATCCACCTCCCCTCCCCCCCCCCCCCCCACCCCTTCCACCAACATCACCCAATAAGAAAAAAGAACATTTTAAACTTACCTATTTTGGTATGGAAAATGAGGAAATTTTAGAATCGTGTGAAAATAAAGAATGAGATATTGATACTAGCTGTCTCTACCTTAATCAGCTTAATCCAGATAACGAACCCGGACCCTTATGAGTTTCCGCTTAAAAACCTGCTTTAGAAAAAAAGGCATAAAACAAGTCTCTCGAGACAGTTTGCTGTTAGCTCTCCTAAGGACACATTGTCAAACAATATCTATTATTGTCATCGATACTCGTAGATATTATTTCAGTGTGAATTTTCTTTTTTCCCTTTTTTTTTAGATACCAGTGATACCTATGGTTCCACTTCCAAAGCGTTTATTTTTTCTCTCCACGACAAAGAAGGACTGGCCCCGTTTAAATCCATGGTGAAAGACCCGACATTCGCAGTTTACAGGCACTCAACTTATGGTCCAATGTTCGGTATCGGCGACATCTACATTTCTTCTGATGCCTATTTGGGAGGTCATCGTTCATACGCAAACTTTGGCACATCCTGCTCTTTACCAAGTGGAATAAAAGACCCGCGTACAATCCTGGCTGGCACTTTCAATTTCACACCCGATGACTGGGAAGTGTTGTATCTCGCATAAGTCAGACCCTTTTGGCTTTGTAAAACCATTAATAATTAACAGAGTTTATTCTAGAGTGCGGCATTGCGGAATTATCACAATTTAACTTTTTTTTGGAGCATAAAATTTGCACTAGTGCGTCTAACGTGGCAGACAAAATTTTTCCAGGGAAGCGCGTATCCTGTTAAAAAGAGGTCTGGCATTTTAAAGCCTAACCATTTTAAGTCATTTTGCAGTTTTTCGTGACAAACCTGAAACAGTAAATTTGCTAAAATTCAATCTGCCATTATGAAGCAAAGTTCTATATCTGCAGTAATTAAAATTGAATTTGCAAATCTAACGATACACAACAATCTCAAGTTATGTTTGAAGCTCTCCCCTTTTCGGGCAACGTTCCTTGAAAACAGGCCGTCCAAAATCCCTCAAGGTCTCCATTAGTGCCCTTGAAAGCCAATTTCTAGAATAAACCCCGTTAGTAACATGTTACGAAATTTGAATCAGTACTGTTGGGTGTGTATGAACGCAAAATAACTTAGTTCGATGCCTTCAAGATACGTTATCAAAAATTGCCGTTATTATAATAAAAGTGTATAGAATGGCGGATCAAAAATAATGCATCTGTGTAGAATGGTGGATCAAAAATGATTCAGCTTGGTAGTCTCAACATCTCTGCGTTTCGTTTAAAGTCTCGAAGTTAGGAGATACGAAACAACTAGTGACAGCGTCGAAATCGTCTCGAAACTTTTAACAGCGTTTAAGGTTCGGATTTGATAGCAAAGTAACGTTTATGGCGGTAATTCTAGACAGAGATCTCAACTTCTAAGCAAGTCTGTAATTACCATAAAACCAATACTGCTGACCCCTTTAGAAACGAGTAGAGGACTGAAAAAGCACCTCAAAAATGGTCTGAGGTGACAAGTCCTTTAGTGTGAACTACAACCAAAGAATGGACTAATGAGGACCAAACGCGTTTCTCGAAAGCCCCGAAAAGCCATTCGTAAAAAGGTGAACCACTCATTCTCCAAAGCTGTTATTTTAGCTTCCCTTTAGCATAAAAAATGTTTAACTTATAGCAAAGTTGTATGCTTAGAAACTTCTTGTTTGCAAGATGCAGTGTGAACTATCTTGCCCAAAATCGACCCGAAAAGTTTCGGGGCTTTTGAGGAACGCATGCCAGTCTATGAGACTAAATTGTGCTTATCCCCTCATGTCACTCACTATTCGTGCGATCTGTCCCTGTCCTTACAGCAAGTCCTTTCCTGTGTATGCTAAAGGGACTTGTCCCCGTTAAAAACCTGCAGTAAGTCCTTGGGACGTGTCCTGGCAAATAGTAGGAAGTTTAAGATGTCACGACGGCGACGGTAGTGAAAACGTCACTTGTTTTGCTCTATTACGCCAAAGGCTTTTTTGACGTTCGCGTTGCCGTTGCCGTTGCCCTCGTGACATCTTAAACTCCCTAGTACTTGTCTCCTTGTGCATCGATCATGTGGCAGGTCCCTACGACAAAAAAGAAAATAAATCAATTAAAGACCAACTCGGACTTCCTCTGCAACGAGTTCCATCGTGTGTACGCTCAAGGGACTTGTTCCCTCAACACAATCCTGAAACAGATCCCTGGAATCAGTTTTCTAGTGTAAACACTACGAGGGACTTGTTGCTGGGCTGGGACGACTTGTCCCTTTGTATATGCCGACCTTAAATCTGCCAAGTTTGTTACTGATCATACGTAAGAAGCTCAATCGAATAAATGGCTCGTAAAAATCAGATGATTTTTATGGTCACTAGGGAGACACATTTTAAATCGAGACTTGTATGAGATTTTCTCTGTCTTTTTTGAATTTGTCTTTTGGTGACTTTTCGTCCAACGTTTATAAACTTCAATTCTGAGACTGTTTATTCTGATATGCTCTTTCATTTAACAGACCATTTCTCTGTAGTGGATGATTTCCAACACAATTTGACTCAGTTTAGGCCCTACTCGTTTTCAAAGTCGCGAATTCTACCCCTATTAGATTGAATTCACCATTCTTTCCTTGTCATAAAGTGATAGGTAAATAAAGGTTCTTTAAGCGGGTAACAAGAAATTGAAAAATACCTCGTAAGAGTACCCTAGCAGTACTTTGAAACTAACCTGAGAAAACAGCCGACGTTTTGCGAGGTTTTGCGGGGGCTCAAATAGCGACTTCGCAAAACGTCGCCTGTTTTCTCAGGCTACTTTGAAAAACGCCTGAGTTATATTTTTCAAGAGATACTCTCTTGATTTGTTGTGAGGGACAGCATTGCGGTCATTGCAATAAAATATTGAGAGTGGGTATTAATGAATCGTGTTTTTTCTGTGACAAACTCTAGATTTACTTTTCTTGAAATATGAGTCCCATCAACACGAACCGTGCACCCTTCCTGTGAATTTTAGTACCACTGGAACTCTTTGGCATCCTCCCTTTGAGGGCTTGCATAATAAAGTACAAAAATCAGTTGGGAGGCGAGAAGGTTTTATGGTGATGGGGGTGGGGATTGATTCTTAATTTTACTGTTTTGGGGGGCTCAAAATTTTACCCGGTATTTTTTGGGTTTAGTTTTGGCTTACAGGCATTTGGGGGTATTAAAATTATGACTTCAGACGCACCATCCTAGGCCTTTTAATCAGTGTAACTACCTCCTCGCCCCCTACCAGGGGCTTCCCGCGGGGGTTCTGCCAAAGGCCAGAAAACTATATATCAAGAATTATAGTAATATAGACTGGAAGTTGCGCAGGTTCTGATTGGCTGAAAAAAACCTCCTTTATCACAGCGTACAACAAAGACTGAAAAGCGTATATCCGTAGCCACAGGTCACCCAACAGCTGTTGTCAGAAAGATTTGTACCTTTTCCAAATTTCTCCTCGCATCGAATTTTCAAATTTCTCACAACTGAGAATTTTAATCTGTAGAGGACCCAATTAACCTTTGACCGGTCCTCAAACGAATTTACCATCTTAAAAGAAGTCAAATTACCCAAAGCGCCCACAAATTTAATAGTCGACGTTAATTGCCCCCCTTCGGTTTGTTTTTCTGGTTTCAAAGCCAAGTTTTACCACTAAAAACAGACTGCTAAACGCTATTTCCTCGTACATTTCTCACAGTAAGCGTAAAGCAAACACATTTATCTTAGTGGCGGCGTCCTGATGGCAATATATATACGCTGACCTCATCGTGGGCCTAGGCGGAGGGTTTTTACTTTGCCACTTTGACTTTCCTGTTTTGAAACTGGGCCGAAATTTCTTTCCGAAATTTCTTCAAGACTGTGTCTCAGTAGCAAGTTCCTCGCTATGTATACACGAGGGGCCTTTTGCAGGAACAGTCTAATTTGGTCTTTGACTGGTAAGTTTTGTATTGGGACAAACAGGACACAGAGAGTAAAACTCACAATTCGAGGAGACAAGTACCTGAGACAGTCACTTAAATTCATACCAGTTTGAATTGGTAAGACAAGTCCAAGGGACTGAGGTTAGGTCCACGAGACTCTATCCTGGACGAAAGTGGGTAGTTCACTTTAGGGAACTTGTCGTAGATGCCGGGAACTTGTCAACTAGTGTGTGCAGATCGGTTTAAGCAAACAGTCATTTTCTGAAAACACCCAATATAGGCTTATACCACAAGACAGTTTGCCTCCGGCAAGTACGATCTTTCGTTGTTCAAATCTGAATACTGACAGTACAAAACGACTCCTACAACAATTAATGAGAATGGTTAGACAGAAAAAGTATATAAAAGTTTGTTAAAATGTCTGGAAAAAAAGCACTGCACGGTAAGTGTCATGTAATCGTTCTGGACCTAAGAAATTGCTTTGCTCGTGAACGCTAAACAACTAAATCAATCAGTCAACTACTGTGACCATACTTGTAACATCATGCTCTCATACAAGAATATTTGCCTTCCGTCGTTGGAAACCATGCTCTCACAACTGAGTACAACTTCATGTTAATGTCAGTGGAAGCACGTTCGGCTTCGACAAATCCTCGTAGAATTGTCGCAATAGTTTCCGAATTACTTTTATCCAGCGAAGACGAACCCGAACACTCCGAAAGCTACCGCCAAGCTTATCGCCATTAGAACAGGTCATGTCACGAAGAAACTCTTGTCCACCGGCTACTGCCGAAACACACGACTAAAAGAAAGAGGCCGTACAGGACACTTTACGGAGAAACTGGTCGAGGTATAGTGTAGTGAATATTATTTCCTAGATAAAACGTTTGTGCATGTTATATAATATTATCTTTCTGGTATCAGCAGAAAACCACACGACAATGTATTTCCGATTCATCACGGTTTTGGTGTACCGGGAAACCCTGCCGCCTTACTGCCTCGCGTTGAAAGGGCCACTTCGTTATTTCGACTCTTAGACAGTCTTTATCTTGTCAGATCAACGTGAAATTTGCAATACTTTTTGGTTTTGGATTGAACTTTAGCGCGGTTTACATTTTGTGAAAATCGATGTTTCCATGACAACGATAAACAAAAAACCTCGAAAACACTAAAATTGAAATTTTGCGCGATCCAGACTTCGCTTTGAAAAGCAAATACCAACATCTTAAACTGTGGTGTATGGCAAACAAAATATACAAGAACAAGAAAAATCTGTATGTTTGTTTCGAAGTAAATCGCAAAAACATTTTCAACCTTAGTTTTTGCATAGTAATAGTAAATGCACCGAAAAATAATCAATGCTTTGCTGAAATGGCTCAAAAATACTTTCAAAATGTGTCTTTTACTTTACGTGTGTCTTTATTTTACGCCTAGAAAGTTTTGTTGGAACTAGTGCTCGCGATCTCGAAGACGAATTGTTTTTCTAAGATCATTTGTGTAATAATTTTGTGATAATTTTTGAATTTGAGCGCTTTTGCGAAAATCTTTAGAACGGCTCGATGGATTTTTTTAAAACATTAAACACGCGTGCTTGACGATGTGACCAATTTTAGTATCGAGTCTTATTAACATTGATTCACTGGAACACTTTTAGACGCTAAAAAGGACGTATGAACCGACGAAAAAGGTTGCGTTACAAATTCCCAGTTGGCAAGTAAATGCTAGTATATTCAAAGTAATGCGTAATTCATTGCTTCGTGATTTTTATCTGGTTTCTTTGTTCTTTGTTGCACTGTAGATTACAACACCCGCACACAATCCTAGGTGGTTCTTCCTACTTCGTACCTGATCTGTGGGAAGTCTTCTACCTCGCATGAGTCATATAGTTCAAGAGATGCTCTCTTGATTTGCTGTGAAAGACGACATTGCAAGTCAATGGTTACAATAAAATATATTGAGTGGGTGTTACTTTGGTTGTTTCAAAATTTACCTTTCATAAAGCATATGAGTTCTACCAATACGAACAGTGCGGCCTTTCTGCCAATATTAGCACTGGGACTACGTAGGCACCTGGTTACTCTTTGTCAGTTCTCCCTTTGGTCTTACGGAAGTTATTGCCAAAATTTTGCCTGTTAAAATCTATTCTCTTATTCCCGACATAAATACGTCCCTCTAATTCCTTTTTCCAAACATTCTAATAGCCC